>JAEIIG010032884.1:0-115989 GCA_018904695.1 Drosophila parvula | reverse complement strand
GATTGTGCGGGATCGCTCCGTGCGGGATCGCTCCCTCGCATTTGCACTCGTGTTTAAACAAATATGTATGTACCTCTTCACCACGCAACCAGTGACCCTAATTCATTGCATTTTTATTACCAAATCCTTTTAAAAAGTGACAGGTTTTTGCACTTAATCTAATTTATGACGGCAATTAGCGACATCAAAGGTCCCGAAAACCTGGATTCCTATTACTGCTACGGATACTGTCAATAAAAAAGCAACAACTAAAAACTACCTTATAGTCATGAATCAGACAAAAAAGTATGGCTTTTGGCGAAGTGCTAATCCCCGTCGATGTAAACGTTTCGTTTCTAAGCCCGCGGTTTCCCCCCGAAAAATTCTCAGATTTTTTGTTTTTGGAAGCTCACTCAGCCCATGCAAACTACATATGCATATGATACACTTCAATAAAAGCAGACTTGGGCACAACATTCATGATCATTCGAATCTACCGAACTTCAGAAACTTTGTTAAGTTCTGTTAAGCGTAGTTGTGCCGGCGCTCTTACTTTTGCTAATATTGCTGATAGCTTTCTCAGAGTGCAGCTAAAGAAAACTCTCCCGTTCGCTACTAAGTGTTGATGCTTGGCTTTTACTTATAAAGAGAGAGGGAAAAGAGAAAAGCAAGCAGCCAGAAGAGAGCGAGAACGCCTTCCGCACTCCAAAGGAAGACTTTATAGAAGAGCGGCAAATTGAGACATTCTCTGTAGATATCGTTCTCAATCGGGCCCGCGGCAACCGGCCTTATAAGAAGTTTTAGTTTAAAAGATTATATTGCCTTAAGAGATATACAAATACATCATTATTGTAAACAAAATGTTAGTTTTTATTCTTAAAAATAATTTAAAGAATAACTAGGAACATCATCTTTATTCAATAGTCCGTAGGATCTCTTAACTTAACTAAATGCATAATGAGCTAAGACCAACTACGCTACTTGATCCAGTTCCATTTGCTAATATCATTTCCGCCGGCTTTCTCGACTGCCTCGGCCACACTTAGGCTCTGGCCAGGTTGAATCCCATAGCCTACCCGCAAACCATGCGGATTTGAGGGCGTGCGGCAGTCCATGGTGCACTCCTTACGAAGCACCGTATCCACCTCCACAGACGAGAAAAAGGCCACCGACATGGGCAGGTCCTTTAAGCCGATGCGTGATACGCAGAAGGATCGAGTCATGAGGTTCGTCACGTGCATAGCCAGCGCCGCCTTGGGAGCCAGATCCTCCTTGACCAGATAGCGCAACTCGTCGTGGAAGCTCAGGCAAAAGCGGACATGTGGTCCCATGAGCCACCGCATGCTGACCAGCATGAGGTGCAGGAAGTCCACGGCTCCGCTCTGCACCACCCAGTTGATGCGGGTGGGCAGGAACCGTTGTTCCTGCTCCGTACCGCCGTCTGCCTCCAAGGCCCTACTAAGACGACCGCCCAGAAACGGTGTCTGCGGCTGTGGCCTCGTGGCGATCTCCTCGAGGCGATTAAACATGGCGCTTTCGGTGCCACCCTGCCAATTGGGGCGATGGAATACCTCACCCACCGAGCGATTTCGCTGGAGAGCCAGCCGGGAAGCCTCATAGCTCGAGTAGCTGGAAGAAGACGAACGGAATAATGCGACTATCAGGGGCAGAAGTGGAGGAATACTCACGGCCTGTCCTCTAGCTCGTCGTGGAACTCCTGCCGCAAACGATACACCCGTTTGCCCTTGGTGATTGCAAACATCTTCATGGCCTTGGCCTTGGCCTCCGAGGCACTGAACGTGGGATTGAATTGGCGGAGCAGGGTCTCAGCAAACTGCTGGCCAGCACCATAGATGCGGGCATAGTTTATCACCTTGGCGTGGTCCCTGGATATGCCAACCGCTTTGGCCGTGATGGAGTGCATGTCGCTGCCGTTCGCCTTGCTGCCGCTGAGCGTCATCCAGCCGAGCGGCGTGGCGCCGTGCTCCCCGCAGGCAAAGGCATCGCCCAGGACGGAGGCTATCCAGAGTTCCTGAGAGTCGACATCGGCGCCGACCAGCCGGAATCCTGGTGGCGCCTGCACCATCGAGCGCAGCTCCGATCCCAGACGGTCCGGCCGCGAATTCGAGGCTGTCATCCATGTGGGCTCCATAGCGCGACGGGTCAGTGTTCCGCAAGCAACCACCTGGGGACAAATCGCTCCATAGGCCCTGCTGACCTGGGCCTTTCCTGCCCTGATCTCTGCCGGCAGTTGATGTTGATCCAGCCACACCACCATTTGGCCCATGATGCGATCCCGGTTGTTCCGCCAGTAGGACATCATGCGAGCAATTTCCACAACCCTGGTGGCCTCCTGGCACGACGGATCACCGCTGCTCAGCACGTTCTGGGAGAACTTGTCGAGGAAGTCCCGGGACAAGGGGTTCCCCACCCGGAAGGAGGGTCCGTTCTTGTGCGGCAGCTTCAGAAAGAAGCAGCAGTCCTCCAGCACCTTGTTGCACCATACGCCAGATCCTTGGTACTGAGTCTCCAGCCTCTGTTGCTTCTGGGAGAGCTTCTTATAGTGCTCCCGCTTGCTCAGGTGCTGCTCCACCTGGTCGGAAAGCGTATCCAAGACCAGATCGCTCTCCCCCTGCGAGGCGCTTCGGCGTGCGAACTCCGGTACTGGGCAACGTCCCAATAGCTGCTCCAAGGGCAGCCGCTCAACGCCATCGGTGTCGTTACGAAACGGAACTAAAAAGCCCCAGCCTTGATCTCTCTCGTAGTGCAGCGGATATCCCTCCCAGCAGAGGGAGAGCAGCTTGGGGGCAATTTGCATGCCGGTGCTGATCTCGCTGGCTCCCGGAGACCACAGCTGCTCCTCCTCCACCTCTTCCAGAACCTGCTCCGCCTCCCTTTTGTACCTGCTCGGCGGGGGCTTGCGGCACAGCTTCCGATACCACAACGGATAGCCGGGCAGCAGAGGTCGCCGGGCAGGCAGCAGGGAGTGCTGGTCGTACAGATGCTGGAACTTGGCCTGTAGGCGTCGCTGTTCGGCACTAGTTTCCGGATTGGAGTGGCACTCTTCCCTTGGCAAGGGTTTCCGCTTAGGCGGCTGCTTCATTTTGAGCTCCTGCACGCTCCAGTCCTCGTCCCACAGCCAGAGATTCTGGCGATACTTATCGTCGTGAAGAAGGGAGCAGGCCTCCTCAGCCCTGCGCCCCAAGTGGTACTTGGCCTCGATGCTCAGATCCTCAAAGGTGAGCTGGGCCTCGCGAATATATCGCTCCCAGTTGGAGTTCACGGGCAGGTAGGCGGAACCCATCTCCAGCATGCCCGCCAGGGAGGCCGGATGGGGAAAGCGTTCGGCATACAGAGGGTACAGGACCCGCAGGACGCGATGTGTGGCCTCCACATCGCCGGCGCAGTAGTTCACCAGCGACTGAAAGTTCTGGCGCACTTGATCCAGGGTTCCCTCCACGAAGATGTTTCTGGGCTCCTTAGACAGCGGCTCCCCGCCGCAGTAAAGACGGTGCACCTCGACCAAACTATTGAGGGAGCTTTGCTCCAGCCATGCCATGTCCTCTAGCGCCGGCTCCTTCTTGGACTTGAGCATGGCGCGTTGGTAGCTGGTCACGCCACTTACGCACATGTGCAGCGACATGGTGTCTAAGAAGCGTGTGCCCGTGTCTTCGATTAGATACTGCTCCTTGAGCCTAGCCCGGTCGTAGGAGACATTGTGGCCCACCACAAGGCCAGGTCCACTGGCGCCCAGGGGTATCAGTTCGTCGGGAGTGTGGTGGGGTCGCTCTGCGCCGGTCTCCCCATCCAGGGGCTCCACACTGGGCACCACCAGACGGTGCTTCGTGAGCTTGGGACTCACCCACGAGTACCATCTATTGGTGCTAACGGCGGTGGCCAGCACGGGAGCCTGTCCCTCCCTTACGCACACCTCCACATCGAAGACAAGGCCCTTTTCCGCTGGGTAATCTACAGGTGTGGGAGTGCCATCTGCTGGATCATACGCCGTCCAACCGGCAAAAAAGGCCCACCGCTGGGGTCTCCGCGGCAGCTCCGTGCACTGCACCAGCGGCAGCAGCAGCTCCTCGTACGACCGTACCTGCTCCCTGGCTATGTTGTGAAAGTGCTCCTCGATATTCGCGCCTCGCAACTGAGGTAGCTTCAGTTGAACGTCCGCCTGCGGAGCACTGCTTTCAATATCTACGCCGTGCCGGCGTAACTCGTCCTGGTACGACTTGGCGGACGCCAGCTGCTGATCCGAAACGATGCGCGGCGCCTGCGGGAAGAGCTGCGCGTGCAGATTCCGCGAGATCATTTGCACCTTGACAAGATTCTCCGCATACTCAGCCTGGCCGCCAACCTCATTGTTTTGCGTCTGTTTGGGTTTGTTAGGAGTAGTTTTTGGCAGAGGTTTCGCCCGGCGGTAGATCTTGACACTGCTGCTGGCATAGGGCTCCCGACTGGCCTTGCTGGCGTAGTTTCTAGACAGTAGGAGCAGCATTGTGTACGGCAATCAATCATTTTTCGATCCTCACCAAATACACCCTCTACGTTATATTTATTATCCGCTACTTTTTCGGCAATATTACCATATGCGGTCACACTGCAAAATTTTAAAATTCGAGCAATTCTTTTTAAAGTAAGTACATGTACATATGTATGTATGTAGATACAGGTATTTCTTTTTTGTTTTAGTTTTGTTTAGTTTTTTGGGAACTTAAATAATGACTCTTATTAAATGGAAAGTCTCTTATATCCGTGACAAAGCCCACAGAAATAACCATAGTATTTTCATATGCATAAACTTAATTATTAATTTAATTCAAATACGATTGATTTGCACAACGATTTTTTTTTACAGGCAAGCTGTTATTCTTGTCGTTTCTAATTAAATTTATAAAAAGTCTTTGTATATCTATTATTTTTGAGCTTGAGCATAATGGAGCATAATATAAAAATTAAAATAAAGAGATTTGTGTCTTAAAAAAGTATTTTATTTGTGATAAAAGTATTAACACAAAGAGAAAAAGAGAATCATCGTAAAAAATTTTAAATATAATGTTTACGCTTCGACTTTAAAAAATAATTCAAAATTTGGTCGTAAAACTGGCTTCTTTTATTTATAAAAAATTGAACTTTCTTTTTTAACGGTCTTATTTTAAATAAATTAGAAGATAATTAAGAAAATCAGCAAAATGTAAAGGAAATATGAAGATTTCGTGAATATCCGTCAGTTTGTCATGTTAAAGTCGCCGAAATATCATAGTAGACTAGATATAATAAAAAGTCTGTATATTTTGTCTGTAAAGTAAATTATATTATTCCGACCTTACAAAATGACATTTACTATATTTTCTGTAGAGTATTCTGAGCTAATAACGTGTTGGAACAATATTTTATTTTTGATAATTAGCACGTCAGATTAGTCTGGATTTGTTAATATTCTTAATAATCTTTCTTTTCTGTTATGATGTGGACTATTTCCAAGTTAATACAAAAAGGTTGGCCTAATTTTTTAGATATAAACAAACAAGTTAATAAAAGAATACGGAAAAGTGGTAAAAATTAAATTATGTATTTGTCCAATACTCTATACCAATACCAAGCTTAGCCATGTTAAAGCTATTTTTATTAAATTTAAATGAAGTAATTGACTACAATTTTTGTTAAACCTTGTTGAATGGATTACAGCTTAAGTTAAAAACAATTATTGAAAATACTTCTGACATCTTGTAATATAATCCTCCATTGCCGTACCGCTATCTTCGTATTCCATTTTGCGTTGATATTGTACAGAATAAACTATTCGATGTTTTGGTCAAATTTGTACCATGAATGTAACAAGAATAAAAATTAAAAGTTGCTGGGATGCGTAAATATTTCTTCGTTGTTTAAGTACTTTTGACTAACTCTGTATTTCCAAAGTTTACTAAGTGAACTATGTAAGTGAATATCAAACAAAAACACCTCTTAACAAGATAAGATGAAAGTGACAACAAAAACATCTGATGAACATGTTTGCTACACATAACGGTTATATTAACCAATAATGAACTACAACATAATATTTAATTTGTTTGTAATTTCGGTATATACTCTCAGTGTCCATCGTAACTACATATGTAAGTGAACGACCACATTGATATGTAATTATAATTCACCATTCCCAAATCAAGCCACATCCCTACCGAATACCTGAACTTCGGAACTGGAAGTAATACCCATATATCAAGTTAATCCGATTTAGCGAATAAAAAACATTTTATTCAGTTTGCTATAGAGAGTTGAAACACTTTAAAACACACACACAGACTTTTCAGAACCCTTGCAAGTGGAAGAAGTATATAGAAAAGAGAGAATCTCTTCAGTTAATTTATGTAAAAAGGCTTTCGCACGGTACAAAACAATGGGAGAAGCGCTTTTGGAAAACATTTTGGCAAAATACTGCGCACCTGGCCAGGCCAACGCCAACGCACTCGCTAACAGGTGACAATAACATGTAAATTTTGACCGTCCAGATCTGAACTAGATCTGCAGGTTGCGCATGCCGCCGTTTATGCCGCCCTGCTCAACGTTCCAGATAACCAGCTGGCCGTCGACGCCGGAGGTGGACACCTTGCTGGCACTGTCCTTGTCGCCTGTGTAAAGGCGGACGCTGGTGATGGCATTCTGGTGGATTGAGTCCACCACCGTGTCCGTGTTCTCCGTGCGCATGTTGCGGTCCATCGACTGGAAGATGCGCATGGCCGTAATGCCGCTGGACTCCCGCTTCTGTGACTTGTCCAGCTTGCCGCTGAGCACCAGCTTCCCGTCCACCGTCAAGCTGTAGAGGAGAGGGACACAGCTGTAGCCAGCCACCACGACGGAGGTGGGCGACACCCACTCGCAGGAGAGGAAGGGCAGGTAGCCGGTGCGGCAGCGAATCACCGTGTTCCCGTTGGTGGCATCCGCGATGTTGACGCAACTGTCGTGTCCCACCCAGCAGACCTTGTTACCGTCGCTGGAGAAGCTAACGCTGTTGATCCAGCCGCCGCCCGAGGTCAGCGAGTTGCGGAACTCGGCCATCAGCTGGCCAAGGGGCTTGCGGTTGCCCCAAGGCGTCGGCGATGGCGGCTCCTCAATGTCCTTGATGAACGCCGAGAAGACGCGAACCTTGTAGTCCGTGGAGCCCGCCAGCAGGAGCACATTGTTAGGATGCCAGTCCAGCGAGGTGACCGTCGAGCGGATGGGCTTCTTGATGTGCTTCGACACCCACCAGTCGTTCTCCGACTCGAAGTAGCAAACGGAGATGAGGCGAGCACCGGAGCCCACAGCAAACTTGTTTTCCGCCGGCGACCACTTGACGCAGGTGGCTGCCCGGTTGATCCGCAGCAGCACCAGCGTCGGCTTCCACTTGCCGTCCTCCCCCTGCGTCCACACGTACGCGTTCCGGTCAGCGGCGCAGCTCACAATACGGTTGGTGTTCTTGGCCCAGTCGATACCCATTACTCGCAGGTCGTGTTGGTTGAGCACGTCCGCTAGCTTCCAGTCGCTGCCCTCGCGCTTGTAGATGTGGATTTCGTGGTTGTTGGGCGATAAGGCGATCTCTGCGGGTAATCTCGGTGAGTCACGGCAACGGCAGTGGGTGAGTAATGGGAGCAATGGCACTTACGCGTCCGGTCCTTGTTCCACGCATGGCAGGTGATGGAGGCCAGCGAGGTGCCGAAAGTGAATGTCTCGGCCATGTTGGGGGTCTAAATGCGCTCGGAATGCAGTCCTTATCCAAACTTTAACCACACACGTAGATTCTTCGTTTCGCGGCTCACCGGGAGTGCAGGTCGGGTCGGCGTTCGAGTGGGCGTTGTTTCCGCTGGCTGCGCTCTCCGCTTCGCTCTAGTTTTAATCGCGGACTCTGGGCCGTCTACACGATTAAGCTAGCTTTGAAGAATAGTGGCTGGTTTCCCTGCTCTCCAGAAGAGACAAGCTGTGTAAAAAAGTCGTTTGGAAAAGTAAAATGCAGAAAATTAATCACCCGAAGAGCTCAAGTGTGACCGCTGATTGACCGATTAAATATACCACAACTAAGCTCTAACACAAAAAAATACTAAGATAAGCCGTGTTTCATTCCTAAATATACGTATGTACATATAGTTCAGACTCAAGCCAATATACCTTTTTATTTATTTTTTTAAAATAAGTTTTAAAGGATGATCCATTAAATATACTTTATTTATTTAAATTTTAGTTGCTTATGTATTTTAAAGTTGGTTTTTTATTATCCGAGTGGATGAAAATCTTGCGGATATCGCGCTTTCTTGAATTCTTAGTAAATTTTGGCGCCCTTGCTGCGGTTACACTGATTTAAACCGGCGTTGCTATCGCAGTTGCTTGTAAAACGAGACCGTGTTTTCTTTAGTAAATAATAACTTATTTTGTATAGTTCGAAAATGGAAGCATTTGGCGCCGCCTTGGAGCAGATGTTCCCCTGCCGGGAGGCGGCAATAACCACCCTGTGCGAACTTATAGGCGACGCCAGAGAGGCTTATCCCTCGTCGATATACTTGTTTGGCCATAGTGGAACGGGTAAAACAGCTTTGACCCGAGCGTTTCTCAAGGAATGCGGCAAGCGACAGGGTGTCCGGACCGCCCATTTGAATGCCGTAGAGTGCTACACCACCAAGATCATGCTGGAGAACTTGCTGGACTCGCTGACGACGCCACATCGAGGAGGAGGCTTGATCAAGGCGGACAACATGGTTGAGTTTGTGGAGCAGCTGCGACGTGCGGAGGCCCCGGGCTTCCTCATCGCCGTGGACAATGCCGAACGACTCCGAGATATGGATGCCAATGTGCTGCCCGTACTTCTTCGGCTGCAGCAGCTTACCAGCCTCAATCTGTGCGTTATTCTCCTCTCCCAGCTGCCCTTCGAGAAGTTCTACAACAAGACGGGTCTGAGCGAAGTCATCAGCCTGCACTTGGCCCAATACAACAAGGCGGAGACGCAGCGCATCCTGGGATCAGACTTCGCGGAGGTGCGCGGCCACTTGATGGATCAGTTTGCCAAGGACCAGCGGCGCCTAGAGATCTGCGAGACGGCCATGACCGAGGACTTTTATAACAACTACCTGAATCTCTTTCTCAGCGTCTTCTACAAGGCCTGTCGCGATCTCCCGGAGCTGCAGCTGACGGCTAGAAAGTGCTTCGCCGTCTACCTTGAGCCAGTCCTAGACGGCACGGTGGAAGCCAGCGACATCTCCCGACTGTGGCGGCACATAGCGGGTCCCCTGCGAGCGGCCCTCACCCAGATCTACATGCGCGTTGAGAAACCGCTGGAGGAAAGTGTCGAAGGTTCCGCCTTCATAGAGGACCAGAGCGTGCGCAAGCTGGCGCAGTCACTGGAGCTTCCCTACTATGCAAAATTCCTGCTAATCGCCGCCTTTCTGGCCAGTCACAACGCCGCCAACCAGGATAAGCGGCTCTTTGTCAAGCACCATGGCAAGCAGCGCAAGCGGATGCAGACAGTCAACGCCAGGGCCAAGACAGCAGACAAAATGTCGACCACCTTGGGACCAAAGTCATTCAGCATCGACCGCCTGCTGGCCATTTTCTATGCCATTCTGGAGGAGAAAGTCGGCCTGACCTGCAACCTGCTCTCCCAGATCTCAACGCTCGTCCACCTCAAGCTGCTTAGCTTCGTGTCCGGTGAGCAAAATATCATGGATGGCTCCGCTCGCCTGCAGTGCACCGTGGGCCTGGAGTTCGTGCTGCAGATAGGCAAAGTGGTTGGCTTCAATGTCCGCCAATATTTATGCGATTTTATGTAGCTACGACGCTTGTTGTTTGTTTCTTCAGATTTTAAATATATTCAATAAATAGTCCGGTACATCGGTGATGTGTATGGTCTCCGACAGTCTGGTGTCTCTGCTTCGCATCTTCATCAGGCCGTTCTTTAGTGTTTGCTCGTTCACGACCAAGGTATAGGGCACGCCGAGCATGTCGGCTTCCGCAAAGTGATCTGTCAGGTGTTGAGTATCCTTGGCCGCGAAAAAGCCACTGCCTTGGCACAGACGCAGGCCTGCGTGACTTAATACGTGCTTAAGGTGCAGGCATAGGTCGTCCAAGTCAGCCGAGAGCCCCGAACCCACCGCTAGACTAGCGATCCCACATTGATACGGTGCCAGGGCGCAGTTCAGCAGTAGAGATTGCGCATCTCTTCCATGGTCACAGGCATCCAGAAGAAGGGCTTCATGGAAGAATTCACATAAATAACTTTTAGGAGCTAAAGAGTTATTGACGTCTCTCACCACACGTTGCCGTTTCCAGCTCGATGACAGATCGTATGACGATGGGATGCACAGATTCTCCTGTTCGGCCATCCGGCAATTGTAAGGTTTCCTCATCACCAAGCGCCACCAGGCTCAGTTGCTCTACGGTCACTTCCCCCGCCTGCGATCTGAGGTCGACGGCTTGATAGCTCTTCGGGTCGAGCTCCTCCGGCAAGTCGCAGGGAACGATGCGGATGCGACTGGGATTCGAGGAGAGGCGCATCCACCAGATTTTGCTCTCCCGTTGTATGTTGTAGAAGTGTTCCAGAGCGCGGTCCGGCTCTACCAGGAAGTCGGTTGTAAGAACGGTGGCCGGCGATGTGACACTGAAGAGAGGATTCCCGCGGAGGCAGGAGGAACTGGCACTGCTTTCATGCTTGATCACCGTTGGGCACTTGGCCTTGCGGGGTTGCTCGTCGAGGAGCCGCTGGATGAGAGAATGAAATTCCTGGGTGCGGGCAAAGGAGAAGCGCTGCTCCAGTTGGGACGTGGAAGTGATATAGGGGATGCCGCTTAGGTGGGCAGCCAAGGGACGCAGGTTGAGCCACTGCTTTTGCAGCTGTCTGGCATAGGCGCTGCCGTGGGATAGCAGTTCCAGTTGGTCCCCGGCCAAGTGGTGGCGAAGGAACCCAGCAGAAGCCAGAGACTCAAAGCACCGCTGGACGCGGCTCATTGCTCCAGCGGAATGTTGCCCGGCGGGGAGACGTAGTAGTCCTCGTCGGTCACTTTGGCGTTGGCCAGCACCTGGCGGCGGCAGTCGCCCTCCAACACCTGGTCGTTGCGTAACTGGAGCTGCTGCTGCTCCAGCACCGTGTAGAGGGGGCGCACGTGGTCCGTGCTGATGTGGGCTATCTTGTCCGCGAACTGGATGCTGCTCTTGAGCGTGGCCAGTGCCCGATCACTGTCCAGATCCACCAGAGACAGGCGTTCCAGCAACTGAATAGTCTTGGTGTCAATCTCAATGGGGTTTTCGCTGCTGGTGTCAGGAATGGCGGTGTCAACCGGGGTCTGCGGCACCTTGGTGGGATGTGTCAGCTGCTTGAAGTCCAATTTGAGTGCTTTTTCGTTCGTTTTTCTTGCAATTTTGCAATAAAAACGTTTACTCAAAAGGTGCAACATATCTGCTGCCGGTTTTTACATAGTGTTGTTTAGCGTCTGGCCCGAAAATAGCCAAAAATATACCGTATTATTTTGCAGTATCTTTTTTAAATTTCTTTTTGGCTTATTTCACAGTCCGACCCGCGGTCACACTGACGCTCCGGCTTTTATATTTCATCTGCAAATTTTTGATTTGTTTTTGTTTAATAATATAAAATAGAGAGCCGCCATGCCGTATGCCAACCAACCGTCCGTGCAGATAACGGAACTGACCGACGACAACGTCAAGTTCGTGCTTGAGGACACCGAGCTGAGCGTGGCCAACAGTCTGCGTCGCGTGTTTATCGCCGAAACGCCGACTCTGGCCATCGACTGGGTGCAACTTGAGGCCAACTCCACGGTGCTGTCGGACGAGTTCCTTGCCCACCGTATCGGACTGATTCCGCTCATTTCCGACGACGTGGTCGAGCGGCTGCAATATACGAGGGACTGCATCTGCCTGGACTTCTGCCCCGAATGCAGCGTGGAGTTCACCTTGGACGTCAAATGCAACGAGGAGCAGACGCGCCACGTGACCACCGCGGATCTCAAGTCAAGTAACGCCAAGGTGTTGCCGGTAACGTCGCGTAATCAGGGCGAGGAGGACAACGAGTACGGCGAAAGCAACGATGAAATCCTGATCATCAAGCTCCGCAAGGGCCAGGAGCTCAAGCTGCGCGCCTACGCCAAGAAGGGCTTCGGGAAGGAGCACGCCAAGTGGAACCCGACGGCGGGCGTGTGCTTCGAGTACGATCCGGACAACTCCATGCGCCACACGCTTTACCCCAAGCCGGACGAGTGGCCCAAGAGCGAGCACACAGAGCTGGAAGACGACCAGTTCGAGGCGCCCTACAACTGGGAGGCCAAGCCGAACAAGTTCTTCTTCAATGTGGAGTCCTCCGGCGCCCTCAAGCCGGAAAACATTGTCATCATGGGCGTGCAGGTGCTGAAGAACAAGCTGTCCAACCTACAGACGCAGCTTAGCCACGAGTCCCAGAACGATGCCCTGGCTGTTTGAGTTACGATACCATATGTTTATATTTAGTTTATAAAAAAAGTGCTGATGTCTAATCCTTGAACAAGCTGTCTATGTTAATGCCCACGCCGGCGTCCTTTTTCGCTTTGCTCGGGGCAGGAGTCGAAGACGACGACGCAATGCTTTGCTGGTTCCCTGCCGCCTCTTTGAAGTCGCTCACGAGCTGGGTCTTGACTTCGGCTTCCAGTTCGGGAAGGTTCTCCTCTCCGGCGGCCGTCTCCAAGCGGGATTGTTGGCGCTGCTCGGCCAGGAGGTCTAAAGCGGTTTCGTAGATTCTCTGCTCATCCAGTGCTCCCTGAGACTGTAGGTTCTGGTAGATCTGTACGAAATGCTGCGACTGTGTACTCCTCCTCTGGTCCAAGAGGGATATGGTCTCTTGGGGTTTGTTCTGCTTGTGCAGCTTCCTGTTTGGGTGAGGAGCAGGATTGTAGAGAGTGATACAAGCACAGACTTAATGATTCAAACGTACGCCCGAACAACATCCTCGGCGTAGAATATGTTGCGCACCGGAATCTGGGGAGCGGGCCGGTCGAACCTGGGCTCAGCCTTCGGTGGGAAAGCGGCGTACACATCATACCAAATGGGTTTATCCTCGGATCTCATGGCTCCCCCACGCAGCAGGCCCTGAACTCTGCCAATAAAACCAAGTATTATCGCTAGGAAGTAAATTCCAGAGACCGACACATACCTCGTGAAGATGGTTCCGATCTTCTCCAGTCTACTTTGAGCCATATTTAAGTTTTAATTGATTTTATTGAAAATTTAACAAAATATTGTTACGACATGCGCTGCAGCCGGTGGGGAGCTTATCGATTAGCAGAGAACGTCTATCGATAACAGCAGGTATATCGGCGGTGGAAGTAAAAGTATAATATATTTTTTGATTTATTTAAAGATTTCTCAATTCTTAATGATAAATTAACTTAATTGACACTACAATAATTTAAATTGTAAAATTAAAAATTCCCATAGAGCTGCCACTGTGTTGGAATAAGAGTGATGTTTACATTTCGCATGCCGTCAGCCTCTTTGTAAATTCCAATTGGGGACGTATGGCAGCCTGCCAGCAAGAACAGCCCCAAATGGGTCTTGACGCCTTTTTGCCACTACTGCAGTAGGGTCATACTGGACGCAGATTCCAGCAGATAAAAAATGCTCGTCTTGAGTTGTCGCATTGTTTTCTGTTAGTTGTTAAATCAAAAGCGCTCCCCTCGCGAAGTGCGAAAAGCAACGTAAACGGGCGGCTCAATAATTAATATTGAAAATATAATCGACACAAATACTGGCACGCTGCCGTGCACTGTTACCGTTATACCGTAATTGTATCGTATCGATGTGTTGTGATTGTTTGTACAGGTGCAAAATCGATCTACCGAATTGAGTCAATTGGGCGAAAACTGCGACTCCGAGAATACCAGACATTGCTCTGCTGCCCCCGATTGTTGTTATTGGAAAATGTTCGGTCGGAAAAATTGTGCCACCGCTTCTCTGTAGTGTGTGTGTGTGTGCCAGCAATTTAAGTTAATTAAAAACGTTAGCTAACTCTCGATTTCGCCGCCCCCGTCATGAGTAACTATCATCCGCATCCGCACGCGCTGCCCCATCCCCATCCGCAGCAGCTCCAGAATCAGCTGCAAAACCACCTCCAGAACCAGCTTCCGCCCCCGCAGCAGCGCCACCATCCCACACCCAACGCCCCCAGCCTCCAACTGCAATCCGCTGGAGCGTCCTCGTCATCCTCCTCATCGATTCTGGTCGCCCAGCCGCCGCAGCCGCTGATTAGCAACTCGCTGGCCATCCGCCAGGAGATCCAGCGCTTCGAGAGCGTCCACCCATCCATCTATGCCATATACGATCTGATCGATCTGCTCCCGCAGGCCGATGCCCAGATAGCCCAGTCCATTCGGGACCATGTGGTGTGCATTGAAGGTGAGTCCTGTTTTCCAAAACGCAGCATGGCCAAATATTCTCCTGAATCCATTTAAACTTGCACATTTATGCATCGTAACTTTAAGCCTTCCCATAAGATTATTTTCTATGTTGTTTAAATCAATAAACCACTAGGATTGTGCAGATAATTAAATGGTTTTAAGCAGCAAATTTAAACTCGTTATTTTATTATGAATTCATCCTAGTTTGGGTCGATATTTAAAGAAAATCATCCATTCAATGGGCAGTGAAAATAACATAAATTACAAATAAAAACCTCTGTACTTTGTAGACCTAATTATAAATTGTAAATTCAAATATCCTTTGTAGTATTCTTTCTTATTCAAATAATTTTCTTTTTCGTAAATTCTAAACGAAACACGTTGTGTCATGCTTTTTCTGGTTTTGAAGGTTGAGAAGTTTTTTATTCGAATGCCTAGAAATTTGTTTTTATGGTAAAAAGAGTCATCTTGCAATATCGCAATATATGCCAGAGTCAGCGCAACAATTTCGACTTTGTGAGGAAGGGCAGCAGCACGGGAGAACTCATTGGCTTTCATGAGGACAAGATGTCCAGGCGAAATCCTTTGATTAAACATGTTTATCGCCGGCAATTGTATCCACACCTCCATTGTGTTATTTGTTATGGGCAGCGAGCGTCTGGGCTTGTGGTCGTCTTTGTTTGGAGTGCTCTATGCTAATCTCTGACCGAACATCTATGGAGCAACAGCGGCCAACAGCAACCCAACCCCCGTGCGGGGATTATTGTTGCCAAAATGCCCATTGAAGCGGACCGGGGCCATTGAAAGTGTTGTCGTTCGTTCTCCCGTTGTTCCTCGAAATAAAGGGCTTCGATATATACTTTTTTTTTGTCGTATTTTTAAAACAAGCTTTTCTGCCCAATAATTTCCACAATGTACAATGTATGTGTGTGTGTGTGTGTGTGTATGCGGGGCATGAAATTTGATGCCCTCTTCCTCTTGCGCTGGCTCTTCCTCCTCTGCTTTCGCGTCATCCTCAGTTTTTCTGTGGCAGCAACAAAAAAAAAAAAAACCGAAACCGTTCACAAAATCAAACCGAAACCCGAAAACCGGTTCTAAAATGGTTTATTAGAAAATCTCTTGTCGAGCAGCAGCGGCAGCAACAACAAAAGACTCACCAAAAATGTAAACAAAATCGTCAGAGGCAGCGGCTACGTGCATGCGATGCGCAATTCATGAAGTCTCAACTCAATTAGCACTCCATTGAAAGTGCAACCTGTGGCAGCTCCTCGTTGTATCGCTTAAATAGAAACTTAATTTAATTTCACGAATTGAAAAATTCATGAAAATGCCGGCATAAACTAACTCACACTAATAGCGCCTGGAGACCTCTCTGTTTGCGCTCTTTTATCGTGCAAACCTGATATGATGCGCGGCAATACGATCTCGTAAACCGTTTTGCACGCGACTGTCTTATTGGCATTGACCCGAACCCCAACCAGATATATGCTTGTACGTTTGTAAGTCCAATACCGATACCGATTCTAATTTGCTGTCAGCGTGATGAATGATGTTTTCGTATTGGATTCCTATTCGCTTTTCCCGTTCGAAATGCTCATTTATGACCAAGTCTGGCTAACGGTAAATTAACAAATTGGGAAGGTCAAAAGTATTGAGCTTTGAAGACGATAAAAAGTAAACAAAAGAAAGGGGAGACTTTTCATCCGCTCAAAAGAGTATTACCATATTTTGATAAAAAGTATATAATAATCATTTCCTTAGTATTTTGTTCACAACTGTGAGTAACTCAATTCGAATTTTAAACACAGTAAATGTGTTCGAAAGGGCAACGACCTTTTTTCATATCAATATTGAAAGAAATCTGTGTTTCGTATGCAATAAGTGCATCAAGTTCATTAAAAACAACAAACTAAGTTCTTTTGAAAGCAAATAAGATATGTTCATATATTCGTGTATTTTTTATTACTTCCAAATACATATAACTTTAGCTTTAGCTGCCTTAGAACCTCTGTAAGCTTGACTATTGTCTGAGCTCGCCATGTGCCATTTCAAATTAGCATATTGTGTCATAAATTGGTTTTTATAAATACTATATAAAAGGCAGAATCCGCATTAAAATTCTTTGTCGCCTCGCTGTCTTTGACAGAGCATAAATAGTAAATCGATTAAACGATATCAGCATATCAATCGCCTTATGGTGACCAATCGATAATTGTGTTTCAATTGTACCTGGAATGCCCCCTCGTCTGCAACTGCAATGTTTATATAAATACAAAGGCATGCTGTCTGCCTGTTTGTTTGTAAATACAAAGGTAATAGTCGGCCCTAGATACAACAACAGCGGTTAACAGAAAGGCCGCCGGCGTCGGTGAAAAACAAATTTCCTCTCTTATCTCAAATGGATAGCGAGCGGCTCCCCATTAAAGCGATTGCAATTAGCCCCACCGGCATTTGGTTGGTTGGCTTGCTGGTACCCTTCCCCGGACAGGTTACGTTCATTTCACTTCAAGTTTGCCCATCGTACATGCCTTAGCTTGGCGACTTCCATTTAAATAAATAATACATTTTATGATTACGAGTGATTATTTTATGCGAGTCTATGGGAATTTGTTTGCCGACTAAGCACTTGGCGTCTTTTCCACTCCGAATTCGGATGTCTCTGCGACCCAGTTCTCATTATCCCAATACGGCTCCAAACTTATTATACTTTTCGTCTAATTGAGATTTAATGACTTTTTAATTTATTTACAGTTGCCGGTGTGTCTTCTTTTCCGTTCAGTTTTATTTTTATAAGCAATTAGACTTCTTATCTGTCTCTGATTCCCTTTTCAATAAACTCAAGATAAAGTATTACAATTGCTTCCACAAATATTTGAATTGCTTTTTTACCTTAGGCGTTTTATCTCATTTGAATAGCCCTATTTGTGTATCATTAAGCGATTTAGTTATCACGGAGCTGTAATATGAAAGCACAAAAGAGGTCGGCAAATAATTTGTTATTGGAAAGCTTGGTAGCTGCCGGCTGTCTCTCTATTTTCGATTCAACAATCTCATCTCGACTTTTGGCCTCTTATCTGTCAGCGATTTGGCTTGCTGTCTTTATTGCTGCCTGGCTTTCGGCAAGCTGGTTTATTTACTTTTAATTGTACAATAATATTGACTTTTGCGGCGAATTGTTTGCCGCTGTCATTCGCATATCAGTTTTTTTTGTATATTTTTTTATTTTACATTCCGTGCTTCTGTTTGATATGCCTTTTGCTGTGTGTGTCATTCGGAAGTGGAAATTGTTGTTGTGCGTCGATGCGCTCGAGAGCATAACATGGAGATGCCATTGGGGCCACAAATACTGGCATTAACAACACAAATGCACTTTCCATACACACAGAGGAAGATTTATTTGGACTGGGACTCATGTATTTTATTAAATTATAATACCAAGTTAATATTATTCACTCCTTACGGAGCCCCTTGAACTTGTTTGCAACGTCTTAAAGGAAAAATTACGCTCTACCATGTCCCATATCATCGCTTTAATGACCGTGAGTGGGCGCTTAGCATGTCTCTTAGCTCCCAGTGATCCTATTGGTAATAGTTTTTGGGACGTGTTAGCAACTCGTTCACAGACGATTGTCACAGAGATCCTTGAAACTTAAAAAAAATGCCACTAAAATTTGGCGTCAAAGAAGCTGCCTCTCGAGAATGCAACAAAAAATCGAGTGACTCGTCATGAAGAAATAACAAAATAAATGTGAACAGCAGGTCAGACAAAGTATTCTATACTAAGTAAAAATGTTTTTTGCAATTTGTTTTTGGTCGAAATCACGGTCTAAAGAATTACAAAAAAATCAAGAAATAATCTGTGATTGCATAACATATAACATGGCATAATCTAATTTGGCAAAGTTAGTTGCAAAAATAATATACAATTTTTTTCAACATAAAAAAACTAAATGTTGTTTTGTTTTTTATTTTGTTCTTGCTACTGGCTCTTTCCCTTGTTTTTCGTGCCCACTCCTGCCACTTAATTTTGTTGCTTTTCTTATTATATTTTGGTAACAAAATATTTCTTTGTGTGTGCGGATTACCCAATTTCAGTGCCACACAGCGGCACATGTGCGACCGTCGGAGTTGCGGGCATGCGTGCTCGTCATCTGCTCCACACCCTGCTCCTCCGCCTCCTCGTTTCCTACAACCATCGCACAACCCTTTCCCTCAGCTTTCCCGTGCACTAAGCGTTTATTTTTATCGTGAATTGCATTAAATATATCTTGCACTTTGCTTGCATTTGCTATTTCAATTGCAATTGCACAACAAATTGTTGTTGCTCTGATCGCCGATTTATTTTCGTTCTCGATCGACCGAAAAAAGTCAAACAAAAGAAAGCAAATTTGGAAAAGAATTTCTGCGCAGTGGCCATTAAGTCATAATATGTCCGAATTTGGTTGTCGCTTGGAATGAATCACGAATTCGTGACGACTGTAGAGAATTTATCGTTTAATTAGCAGGCTACCTACACACAGGTGCAAAAGCGTCGAAAGAAACATTGAGTAAAGTGAAAAAAAACGTAACACATTCATTGCTAAAATTAAACAAATGCCATTTATAATTAACAACTTTTAGTGTGAGGAAGGCTTGTCAGATCTTAAAACGTTATCACCATTACGGAATATCGATCGTATAAGTTTGCTTTAAATTGAACGATCATCTACCTAATATAAGCCTCAATTTGCATATTCGAAATTCGAAATTATATACATTTTTCGTTTTAATATCATCAATTTTCGACTTCGATATCTTACAAGTTTTTGAAAGAAAATCAGTTCTAATTTTAATTGGGTTTAAGTTAGGCATTTTTTAGTGCACTCTCTGTAAGTATAGGTATATAAATTGGTTGTCCCAAAGGAATATTGCATTCTTTTTAATATTAATTATTAACTATGAATGACATACACATTCTTCTCTGATTTCTAGTATATTTAATAATCGCAGTCCCAGTTTTTTAAATTATAATCCCTGCCTAATGTCATAGTCCGTTCTTGTCAGTATTATAAGTATTAGACTTTCCTGTTCAAATAGGAGTCATGGCGAGTAGGGGTTCTTTGCGTGAATTACAAACAGAAAGACTTTTTTTAAAACCTGTTTTGTTTATTCGGATTTGGCTTAGTTTTAGGATCTAGGATTTGGGAGCTACTGTTATACCATCGAAGTGGTTCTCAACGACTTTTCCGCTGATCTTAGCCATTTTCCAGAAATATTCGGCTACATCGACAATGAATCCCGCTAATATATCTTGCAGTTTTTTGCCTGCCAAGAGCAGTTTGTATTCCACATCTGTGAGACCTGTCTCCTCCTCCCTGTTCAACATTAAAGGGGAGCCCTTGAACTGATTTGGGGAAAAGGCAATATTTATTATTTGAACTTTTGAAAGTATAGTGTGCCTTCTTACTTCGTCGCAAATATCTAGCCACATTTTATCCTTTGTGTCCAGCTCACTCTCAGCAATAGCTTCGTTCAATCGCGAAATATATAGACGGATGTCAGCAGCCCTCTTGGATTGCGGATTCAGCTTGGCCTTCACTTCCGTGAAATATGCGATCTGCGAGCGGAATAGGGAGTTCAGAAGATTGACTGTCTCCTCCTTTGCCTCCTTTTCCAGCGCCTTTTGTTGTGGATCATTGAATCCAGGATTAATTGGCTTAGCGGTCGCCGCCAAGACCTGGAAATTGAACATTCGATTAAATCGAATGATTCACGTAGCACTCATAGTCTTCTTTACCTGGGTTAGCAGTAGCAAAGCAAAACACTTAGGCACCATTTCTAGAGGAAGTTGATTTGTGCCTCCGTCTTGTGTGAACTGTGAAATTAAACTGATTTCTAAATATACATATACTCGAGCTATTTAATTCTCTCGGTAAGATGATAAGCTGCCGAGGGCCTGAAACAGATAATCCAACTAGGGATTTTTGTGGCGCTCTCAGATCTCGTGAATATTACTAATTCCAGAGCTTTTCAGAATTCCCCGTCACTTAAATTGCGTTTTAAGTGAAGATCTCATCGCACGTTTTCACCAGAGGCGAGCATATTGGCGATTGATCTATGTTATTTTTGTCAAGGTCTGTCTAGCTGCCTGGGTGGTAAGTCGCTCGCATGATCCCACCACTATCAGTTGTCTAACAAACATTGAAACAACCCTGGCCATGCTAAGAGTTTCTAATGATTTTAATTACCAACAATAAAACACAGCAGCTTTAAGGCTTTTTAATCTATTAAAGTACACATACTATATGAGCTGATAATATCAGTGCACTGAACCTACGATTAAATATAAGCTGATATTATCAGTGCATTGAACCTGAGATAATTAAATTATACACCTAGAGGGGTTATCAGTTGCATTTTATCGTTCTAGTTATTGTCTAGGTGGCCTATCAGGTTTGAAACTGAAAAAGGCTTGGTTCGTATATCCGTTTATATTGAGATTAGCACATTCAGTTCCTACGCCAGATATACAGTTGCAGAAAAAAATAAAAACAGCGTAAACTACAGCATAAAATAAAGCACGCACTTAATAAATTTGATTATGACTTAATTGTTTTGATCATACAAATTAAAAGATATCATTATAATGATGCTTGGTATCTTCATTTATAACCAAATCCGTGGTGACGTGGAGAGTACTGACTTGATAGGTCAGCTTAATTTCCACGTACCGATTAGAAAAACTATATCCTATTTATGAAATGCATAAATATATCTATATGTATGTAACCGAATAACTTTAAAGATATCTACGTTACGTTACGTAGATTATCTAACCTTTCTAAACTAAAACTTTAATCTTAAACAACTCAGTACGTATACAAGCAAACATTCAGACAGCACATCAGTAGTTAATTTCATTGCATTCTTTACCTACAGTTTTAATAACGCGCCTACTAACACCTAACCCTAACAAGCACGTGCTACATACACATTATACAAAAAAATCTTGCAAAAAATTTTGTCGACTACGGAAAAATATTTTTTTTTGTACAATGTGGACGAAAACTATCATTAACCTTACTTCGTGAGAGCAAGAAGGATCCTTCTAGTGAGAAAAATGTCATTATATTGAAAACTTTGGGAACCGATTAAGTATTACGGATAATTTAAATTGAAAGAATATATATAGGGAAATAAATTGGGATTTCTTGCACTGATTTTTACCCGAAGCACTTGGGTTGTCGGTTTAGCACCAACATCCCCTGATAGCGACCTCTAGTGGCGCGATCTGACCGAAAGTGTAAATTACTCTGACAGACAGAGGCGGCGCCACTAAAAAAACATGTCAACCATCAAAACATTATTGTTTCTTCATCGTTTGCTTTAAATATTACCAATTTATTATATACTAAAAAATTTCGATAAAAAGTAGAAGCGCTGTGTGAAGCTGTAGACCTTAAATTAGACTGAACTAATGATCTCTGCGCAATTAAGAGCTATATTGCATTCAGTAATTGTACTTTCGATTAGCCAGAAAGTATGCAAGTATTTTTTTTATGTATATTACATGTTATCCGTTGGCTGGTATAGTTTTATACACAAGGAAGTGGTTTAAATATACCAAGAAAATACTATACATCCCAAATGTCTATTTTTTATTTTGCTAAAAAATAGAATTTTATTTAAACAATTAAGTGATTTTGTTTTTGTTTTTAAGTCTACTCTTAAAATATATTTCAATTCTTACTTAAAATTAGTTATTTTTATAGACGAAATGTCCCAAAATTAACCAAAAATAAAAGCTGGAAACTAAAACTTTTTCTAATAGGTACGTTTGGAAGTAGCACTGAGGCACTCAGTTGGCCTAATCAATTTTGGCGAAGGAAATGCTATTATAAGCTTAATCTGAGTGATTAGATTAACCAAATTGCTGGGGTGCTTTTGCGTGTTTTTTCAGCTCCTGGTGGTAGCAGGGCCAATAAAACGATCGCACATGTTTATGGTTCACGCGTTTACCCCGCCGCAAAATATGGATGCAATAGTCAAGTCGGGAATTTGTGGGTTTTATTGTGGATATTTGGTAATTAGTTTCCTCCTCCCGTGATAATGGCGATTATATCACTCAGGGTGCGGTCTCCGATCAGCTCGTTGCAAATGGGGGTGACCAGCTCGTTGACCCAATCCGCGACGAAATCTGTGTTGTCGTTGATGGTCAGGGTGACGAACTCCTCGACGATCTCGTTAAGCTTGCGGTTCAGGATGCGGTACTTGGACAGGTTCTCGATCTGAGAGTCGACATTGCCAACGGAGGGGTAGACCAGGACGTCCTTAACGCCCAGCTTATTGGACAGGACGCCCAGCGAGTAGTTGATCCGTCCCTCGATGCTCAGGTCTTCAAGGGCAAAGAAGGCGCCACCTTCGCGCTGCACGCGATAGCCGCTGCCCACATCCGCCTTGTATATGGTGGTGACGTTAACACTGGGCCATTTCAAATGGAACGTAATGCGGCTCCGGATCACGTCTACATTCATGATGAGCACGTCGTATCCATCCAGACCCTCCAATACAAAGTCCTCGACCTCGCCGTTAAAACTGAGCTCTCCTGTGCTAAATTGGAAGGATCGTTTCGCTAGCGTCATCGGGGCCAAGACGGGAATTCCGTGATCCGGGGATCCATTGCGGAGGACCACTTTGAAGGACTCCAGACCGTCAACAACCACGCTGGAAATAGACCGGTCCTGAGCTGAAAATTGAAGGATTATTAATATAATCGTAGAATTGTCATCAAAAGAAAGAGTCTTACCGGACAGAGGTTCAGCGAATTCGGCGCCATAACAGCTGCCAAGGGCCAAGATAAGTGCAATCAAAAGCACAGACTTCATTTTTACAAACAAGTTAAACCTTTGACGTACCAAAAAGCACTGGTCACAGCTTGACCAACCCATTGCTCTTATATAGCAAGTGCCCGCCACAGATAAACTATCAGAACGCGATGAAAATGTACCTCAAGTATTGTACCTAAGGTTAGGCACAAACTAATGTATAATAATAATGAAAATAAGTACTATCAAATACAAATTTAAAGCCGATGGAGAATACAACAATTGCAATAAACTTTGCATGTTTAAATAAAATGTTTCTAGAATATTATACAAAAAGAAAGAATTAGGTTAGATTAAGAACCTTATTAGCTTTTTCAAAAGTAATCTTTAAATATTCCAATATGCTTCAGAAGTCACTGGTTCTTGTTAAACCCCTAAAAATGTATCTAGAAGTATGCAATGAAATTTGTAATAATTCAGGGCAAACTTGTTTTTTTACAATATCAAATTTTGTAACATAATTTAAGACAACATTTTAAGCGTTTTAAATAGATTAGTGATCTCTGTAGCATTCCAGATTGTATTATTTTCGAACCCTTTAAACTTTAAGCATCAAATAATTGTACATTATTTCTTGTACCTATTGATTTGTAGTTAGTTTAAAGGTATTTTCTTCGTGTGTACCCTCTGAAGTAGTATTCTTAATCGGCAAATAATTTGGCAAATGTTTTATGAACGATAAGACAATACTTGAGATAAGCTCTCCAGTAAATGAATCGGTAAGTAAATTGTAAATTCTGTGAGAGCTTGTAAGACTTCACTCAAGTAGGCGCCCAGAAAGGATCGTTAAGTCCATAGATAACCCTTAAGATCCCAATCCCACACAGAGACAGAGAGAGAGAGAGAGAGACATAACTAGTTGATTCAAAAACGTATGTTGTTTAATCGGCGATGATTTAATTACCACTCGAACTCGGGAGGAATGCAGACCTCCTTCTCACCACCCTCGCCGCCACCGGCTCCGGAGATGATTTCGGCCAGGCTGACATCGTCCAGGACGCTGTTGACAGCGGGCAGGGCGATGCTCTCGATGGTTTCGGCGATCAAGTCCTCGTTCTCGTTGATGGCCAGCTCGACGGCCTCGGCCAGGTACTCGTTCATCTTCTCGTTGATGGTTCCATCTCCGAGGATGCCCTCGATCTCGGAGTCGACCTCGCCCAGGTGGGTGCGCACCTCCAGGGACTTAAGCTTCAGGTTGCCGCTGACCACGCCCAGAGAGTACTTAAGGGTGCCCCAGATGACCATATCCTTGATGGAGAATTTGGCATGACCAGCTCCGACCAGGTTGATGGTGAAGCCGAACTTCTTGAGCAGCACATTCAGGTCGTAGTTGGTGTCCACGTTCACGTCGCGGAAAACGAACTTGTAGGTGACCTTGCTGGTGATGGCGTTGACCTTCATCTCATCGATATCGAATTCGTTCAGGCCATTGAGGCGGAAGTGATCGATAGTACCCTGCGCCTTCACAACGCTGGTATCGATGTTGACCTCCTGATGGTCGATCCTCAGGGGGGCCAAGGGCGGAATGCCCAGGCCGGTGAAGCCACAGGGCATCTGCTCCTGGATGCCCTCGATCAACTCCACAACAGTGCTGGAGATGGAGTGGGAGCCTAGATGCATAGATCGTTAGTTTGGATCTCATAGAGGCATTGCGATCTCCGGTACTCACCAATGGGCTCGCCCACCGTAGCCGCGCTGGCAACGGCCACAAAAGCCAAAAGAGCCACGAACATTTTCATTATTGCTTTGACTGAGAGTCCTACCAACTGATCGCAGTACAGACGGTATTTATACTACTCAACCGTCCGGCCGGACGAGCCGCTTTTTATAGACGAACCCGCCGGGTGGGGCAAGAGATAAGAGGCACCAAGAACGATTGATTAGCCACACGGGGCAGGGCGGGCAGTGGATCGATGCCTTATTGCTGTCTTATCTGGCCACGGTTTCCCGGTTGGCCAATTTTTTTAATTTCAATTTGTTTAAAAAATCAGAGTACTTATCCCGAGGAAATGATCAGATTTGCCATTCCGATACGGAAGCTACTTATCAGGTATCAATTATACTATATAAAGGTATAACTTAAACAAAAACATTCCTCTCTTGCTGCGTGGGATCAAAGTCTGTTTTGGGAAAACTTTGCCCATCAAACAAAATTAATTTCAGTTGTGGGATCTAGGATGAGGGTTAACCTCTAAGTAAAGTTTTAGCCAAAACGTTATGATCTAAAACTCTACGATATATAGTACAAATTAGGAAATAATAAAGAGGTGCCCTTTCAGCTTGAATTTATTCAAATTTTCCACCTCAAATATGGTTTTCTTTCGCCGTTTCTCTGCTGAAAAGTTAACTGAATTTATATTTATATTCATATTTTTACGGCATATCGCTCGACCTTTTTGCCTTTATATATAATATTTGGAAAACAAAGAAACTATTTAAGCCAATTCAGATGCGTAGGTCAACGGAAATATTTTTAGAACAGGAAAAGACTTTGTTTGTTTCGGATTAAAATATAATCCAGGCACTTCTCTGGATCTAAAGTCTGCGAAAAGTTTGTTATTTGATTTACAATCGAGACACGTCTGAGTGCCGATGTATGATTTATGGCCGATTGCTGCAAATAGCTTGTTTAAAGGACTTTCGCGTTTAAGTCTATAAATAAATAAGCCAGGCCGAAGAATAGCAGGTGGCCAGACGAATACTCTCTAAATTAATTATGAACCGAAAAGAAACGAACTACATGGGAGTGTTTCCGCAAATGCCTTGGATTTCACCGATTAAAATCTTAATCAAAGTCGGCAATAAATCACTTGTTGAGGCCTTTTAAAGCTTCGTGAAGAGTATGAGTCCGATCAGTTTGACCGAAAATGAAAGAAAACAGAAGTTACCCCCAATCGAGTGATAGGAATCAGTCAATAATACCATTAATCCGCGGACACCTGCATTGACTTTGACGTAGTTCTTCCCCCGGTGGCCATTTGCCTATGTGTCCCAGCTGTGTGTGTTTCGCAATGATAGACCATAAATGTTCTCGATTTGACATTCGATTGGCCAATTGACCGTCGAGATTACGCGAAAACAAGCCACTCAAGCGATAGAAGTGGGTCTTTTTTTTTTGTTTTTTGGGTTTGTGCTCTTACAAAGCCATATACCAAGTGATTGAATTCCTGAGCGCTAAATCGGGAGCCATTTGAGCTCCTCTAATCAGTTGTTCTGATTATGTTAACCTGGCTAAATGATCCGAGCCCCTTGCCGCGCCCCGTTTACCTACAAATGTTTGCTATAAAAGGCGATGGCCGGCGAGACACAACAATCAGGTGGCTATACAATGAAAGCTGTCGTCTGTGTTTTGGTGGCCCTTTTGGCCTGCGTAGCAGCCTATGAAGTGGAGCTTCTGAGCGAGGAGCAGTGGGACAAGCTGGTGGAGCGCAATCGTAAGTGTCCTATACGCACCCCACCGGTTTATTGAGGGCTATTAAAGCAGCTGTAATCCATCCCGAACAGCCGCCAAGCCCGATACCCAGGGCCTGATCTTGAACGGATCGGCCAAGAAGGCGATCAATGGTCTGATTAAACAAATGCCCTGCGGCTGGCCCCAGTACGGAATCCCGCCCGTGGCCCCCTATACCAATGCTGATCTGCGCATCCACTTGGCCGAGTCGGTCGTCGAGTGAGTATCTCTGCCTATCTCTGGGGAGTAGGATGTACCTATACCTAATACTCGCCCCAGTTCCCTGTTGCAGTTCCTGCGCTTCCGCCTTGATGGCCTCGATGGCATGGTGATCAAGAAGCTGAAGGTCAGCTACACCTTCAGCAAGAAGGTCAAGTTCCACTTCACGTTCGCAAAGATCACGGCCAGCGCCCACTTCCTGGACACGAACACCTTCATCGATCTGCTGAAGGAACTGGGACTGTCTGTGCGCTACGAGAGCTCCGGACCCTTGTCCTTCAGCCTGAACGATCTGTCCATTCAGGGCGAGTTCAAGTACAAGATGCCCTTCATCTTCGGCTCCATCAAGATCTACAAGTTCCAGGTGGCCATTGGCTTGGGCGGCGTCTCCTCCAACATTGGCGGTGTCATGGGCAACGGCAGGATCAACGAGTTCATCAACGAGGCCATCGACAAGGAGGTGCCGGCCTTCATCAACGGCAACCAGGCGGCCATCAGCACCAAGATTTCGGAGATCTTCGGGCCCATTGTTAACCAGTATCTGACTGGTCACAAGATCTGGTACCTCTTCAGCCTGCTGTCCGCCACCACCGGCACCTGCAACCCCACGCCCGCCCCCTGGCTGGCCGTTGAGTCCAGGAAGATAGACTAAGCCCACCACCAATAAAGAAAAGAGCAATATTCAAGCGAGTCCGCGATCTACGTTTTAATTAGCCCCAATTCCGCCTGCTATCTCCGCCCAGTATCTCCGCTGGCCTTATCGCTCGGGATTGATTTTGGTATATAAGAGTCTGCCCGGGGGTTGGCCAAGTCAGTAGCAAGTTGAGTTACTGAAAGCAACAATCTAAAATGCGTTTCCTGTTAGTCTTGGCCTGCCTGGTGGCCGCCTGTGCCGCCGGCACTCTGCCCAACCGCGTGGAGCAGCGTCTGAGGGAGCTGGCGGATCAGAATGGCGACATCGATCTGTTTGTGGAGCCCGCAGAGGGAGTCGAAGGTGAGACAGGGACACTCAGTTTTTGTGAATGGGATTTGTAGGGATTTTCAGTGAGTTGTGAATGTGCTCAGAATTTTGGGGTTCGCATTTCAAGGTCATAAATTACATCTAATTATATCTCTTATAATTAATTAAAAGAGCATAAAAGATTGATTAGTGTATGTGAAGGAATAACTTATTCTCCAATGTAATTATTTAGAAACAGAGAAGGATATATAAGTAATAAAGGTCCGACTAAACTAAAAATGTAATCAAATCTCCAGTGGCGCCGCAGTTCATCGTGTCCTGGCAGGCACGTCGCTTCATCCGCAAGCTCCAGGCGCAAATGGAGTGCGGATGGCCCCAGTATGGCATCCCGGTGCTGGCCCCCCTTCGCATCAACGAATTCGACCTGGACTTCAAGAAGGGCATCTTCGAGACCCTGAACAACGTCTTCCACCTCAAGATCGCCGGCCTGGACGACTTCAAGATCCAGAAGTTCAAGCTGAACGTGATCACCAGCAAGGTGACCTTCGACTTCCTGTTCAACAACATCGACACCACCGCCCAGAAGTACAGCACTGACACCCTGATCGATGCCCTGCGCCAGCTGGGTCTGTCCGTGGAGTACGAGGGATCCGGCGAGCTGCTGTTCGATCTGGTCAACCTTCGCATCGCCGGCACCCTGAAGTACAAGCTGCCCATGCTTTGGGGCTCCGCCAAGATCACCTCGCTCAAGACCACCATCTCGCTGGGTTCCGTGGAGTCGGACATCAGTGGATTCATGGGCAATGGCAAGATCAACCGCGCCATCAACCGCCAGCTGGAGAACATCGTGGTGAAGGCCATCAATGGCAACCAGGAGACCATTTCCGACACCATTGAGGACGCCATTGTGCCGCGTGTGAACAAGATGCTGAAGGGCAAGGACTTCTGGACTGTCGTCGACCTGATCCTGTCCAGCAGCGATGGCGAGAGCGAGGACGATCCGATTGTCGTCGACTGCGATCCCGCTGCCGATCCCTGGGCCTAATCCAGCGGCTGACTTAAAAATAAACACTTGTCGATACATTGACTCCTTGGTCTACTTTTAGGGGTTTTATTTTTGCGTCAATCCATTTTCGTTGTATTTCTCCAAAAATGTTTCTTACCTGTCCAGGAACTGAGATACTAATTAATCGGTCAGCGAATTGACCACAAATGTTTTATATGGTTGTATTTGTGCATAAAGTAAGGTTTTTAATATTCCTACTTCTTTTAAATAATAATAACGAAATGAAATCGAGAACTTGGAGGCTTATCTGCCTGGCACCTGGCCTAATCCAATCTTATCGATGTTTTCTTCTTAAGTGGCTAATTGTACCTAACTAGTTGGTGGAATCATTAGCAGTTACTGTTTGCCATTCGCAATGAGAACTTGTGTAATTTTGGTGGCCCTTCTCTGCTGCAGCTCCTTGGGCTCAGCGAAGCTCTTCGACGATGAGCTGCGCGAACTGACGGAGTTCCTTCGTCTGCAGATGCGTTGTGGTTATCCGGCAAGAGGAGTTCCCATTTTGGCCCCAGCTCAGATTGCCTATAAGGAAATTGATACCAGAACAGAAAACTTTGGGTAAATACTCAGTCAAGGCTTGTAACTCTAGTAGACGAAAGAATCTAAAAAGAATCTTAAAGTTGGAATGAATATGAATCAATACAAACACGTATCAATCCGCAGCTGCCAAGGAAACCTTACTGAGGTAGTTCTCGAGGGTCTGGATGGCTACGAGTTCTCCCAGCTGGAATGGAACAACATTCTGCATACAATCAAATTCGACATCAACTTCCCAAAGATATCCGTGAGGAGCTCAAACTACAAACTTAACGTCCTGGCTCGCCTTTTTGGTGCCGATTTCTCCCTGTGGGGCGATGGAGCCCTCGTCCTCGAATTGATCAACTTCCGAGCCCACGGTAGCTTCATTGTCCGCCCCAAGTCGGCCACCAGCGGCGTCTACGTGAAGAGCTGGAAGGTGAACTGGGAGTTGGGAGAGGTCAACTCCCAGACCACGGGCATCATGAACAGCCGCTTGTACACGAAGTTTATCAACGATCTGATCAAGGACTATCTGGAGATCATGATCAACGACAACCCCAATGAGGTTTCCCAGTTTATGGAGGAACTTATTGTGCCGCCGATGAATGTGGTGCTGGAGAATGTGGCCTGGTATGAGATTACGGCTATCATTCTGGGCCTCGTCGAGGGCATTCTGCCGGTGGAGCCAATTTGCTGAAGTGTGGGAATTCGGCAGCCAGGTGTTTCAAGTGCTTCAGTGTGTATAAATGGCTTAAGCAAAATAAACTTGATAACAATTAGCTGGAATTATATTGTGTCATTTCCTTGAAGTAACATTGCTTTAGTTTTAAGGAAGAGAATTAACTCTTTTAGAGTTAAACAAAAGTTACTAGCTAAACACAACAATTTTTAATATTTTGTTTAAGCATAAATCCCGCCAATACTAGTCTAGGCATTCTTTTCATTTTTGGTCCACGTTAAGATCCGAATCTCTGATCCTTTCACTAGAAGGCCGGAAAATTTACGTATTTCGTATTTTCCCAAGTTATCTTAACGACAATTTAATTCAAAAAATATATATCGACAAAAAAAATCAATTAAATATCATATCGAAAATATCGTACAATTTGGTGTATCGAAATATTAAAACATGCGAAAACTTTAAAATATCTATATCGAAAAAAGATTTATTAAATGGTTTTTTTTTATGGATAATATTTTTAAGACAATAAATAAATATCTTATATTTATTTCCAACGATGATAGTTTAAGCTGTGTTTAGGTTCTTCTTCGGCGCAGTCGGATATATCAACAAAATATGGATTTATAACACATATATCGCAACGTTAAAATATCGATTTATATAGCGTCAAATATCGGTACAGTATCAATATTTTATACCATTCAAACTCTAGATCTTCGAGCTAGATTTCCCCCGGTGAAGTTTACCGCACTTATACTTATTTTCCGCAAGATATATAATTTATACAGCGGACGCCGCCTAAATCTCTAGAAATCTTGAACATTATATATTCGCTATAATTGATCAAATTAATTTATTGTTTTATAATGCATTATTTATATTACTGTTATTAATAATACAATTCGTTACCTTCTACTCTCTTTGCAGGTAAGCCCGATTAGATTCCCTGTTTATTGGCAGTGAGTATACATACGAGTATAATGTATTCTCGGCCCTCATCAATAATAATTCCTATTTTGGGGAATTTCTATTTAGCGTTCTAATCGTTTCAACCATAAATTAATGTTGATACTTTGTGGGTCCAGGGCCAGGGGACGCGGAGCAAAGTCTATAATCGGATTGGGAAACCGAAAATGCGGAGAACTCTGCCGAGCAGCGCCAGCAGGACATCTCAATCGCCGGGTTCAAACCGAAGCACGAGTCCTAGCACAGCAGGACTTCGACGGGCGGTCCAACACTTTCTAGCCTCAGATTTGCGAGTGGCTGTGCGTTTTTGTTGTGTTCGCCTAGCAGATGTTTTTTCGACACAGTCTCTCTTTTTATTACACACTTTTTTTTCAGATTTCGATGATTCGTTTTTCTGTGATTTTGTTCTAATGTCATCATTTGTTGTTAATTAGTGCAGAATACCGTAGGGCATCCGTCCTTGATAGCGAGCCTCTTCAGCTCTCCAGCACTCTCTCTTCTTTCGCCGCATTGAAATTCGTTTTGGCTCATTTCATTTGCAATTTACGAGCCACCTTTTCCCTTTCCCACTTACTTTGGGACACACCTTGCATTGCCCTGGGTCCCCTCAAGAGATTGTCATAATGCAAAAATGAAACAAAAAGCAGTTGTGTTTTGTCCCGAGTACTGAGTACGTGCTCAGTAAGACAGACGTCCTGCTGGCTTTGTGTATTGTTCCTGAGTAAGTTTTACGACCTACCAGACAGTCTGTTGCATTGTGCATTCTAGTAGGCTACAGACTACTTGGTAGACTCCTTGGCCACAGCGGCTGAGACCAGAGAAGCAATTCCATTCAAAGCCGAGGAGTACTAACCCAACCCAAGTCAACTACATTTGCATCCATTTGTTGACATTTACGAGGCACTTTTTTTCGAAAATCCATTAAATTCCTTTAGATGAATATCCGCCACAACCCCACGTCCCTGCCGGGGCACTAGTGTGGCCCAGTTTGATTAGCCCCGATCTGTGGCCACAGAGAGTCTGCATTCAGCTCAGCCCATACCATCTTCAATGGGAGTAGCTTGGGTGTGTGACGTACATAGTTTTTGCATATGCCCTCCGCTCCCTGGGTGGCTACTTGAGGATCTCAGCTGGAAATTTATTGTTAGTTTCCCACAATGGGATAGTTTTAGGGGGTTTTTTATTATTATTTACCTAGGTATAGTATTATACATATAAATATTTTATTTTAAAACTATTCTTAAAGGTTTGTTAATTACTAAGAATCCTTTTTGATTTCTCTTCCCCTAAAGCAATACAAATTAATTCAAACAATTCAAAAAGATGCGCAGTAAGATCGAATTACTCCAATATTGCACCTCGAAATATTTCGAAATGCGAGTTGCTTGTCTTTTAATTGTTTCTTTTGCTTTTTGCCAGCTTTAAAGTTCATGGAATTGGTTTTAAAACTTGATCTTTTATATATGTAAAAGGTATATCAGAGGTAAACTGTACGTTTTACAAAAACCACTCCCTCTTTTATCTATCTACAGATCTATTGTAGAAATATTCAAACTTTCTAGTTAAAAATATACATAAAGAAGCCTTTAATGCTAAACTTTTATTTATTTCAGTGCCGTTTTGAATTTCCTTTCTCTAACAAACTTTCTTCACAAACCAACTCATTTTAATTAGTTTTCGGTGTTCCTAAGTGTGTAATATCTAATTATGTTGGAATATTTTCCATAGTTTACGCTTGGCTTTAAGGCATACCCTCAAAACGAGTTACAAGCACTTAAACCAGCTCGGCAAGTCCTCCTTTGAATTGCCCACCTAAGACTCTAACTTTAATTGCCCGGGACGGGGCTTTTGGGCCTTCTCATTGCTTTCAGGCCTCACCTGCTGCCACCAGTCATGCTGCCACAAGGCTAATTGAAAGAGCGAGTGCAAAGCTTTGCTTTTCATTTTCCGCACTGGCGAAAGACGTAAATATTTGCATCTCGGCAACCCCTTTTCGCCAAGGATGGTGCCCGAAATTGGGGTTAATTTAAAATTTATGATGCACTGAATTGCTGAGCACTCGAATTAGGATTCATTAGAGAGAGCAGCTCTGAAGGGGGAAATAAATCACAGAGTGACAAACCGAAGGTCGAGATAAGATACAAAATGGGTTACAGCAACGGCAGGACCTCCATATGTCGAGTCCCATTGTTTATTTAAAGGAGCTGCCGCCGTTGTTTTCCTTACTGTTGCGCATTAAATGGGCTTTAATTTGAAACGTAGTAAGATCGCGACTTGCGCTGTGCCCCTTTCGTGGCAATTGTCCTGGCCAAGTCAACGGTAAAAATGAGATGAGAAAATTCAGAATACCGAGCGCAAGGATTCGCTGTAATTGAGCAGCGCAATTTCCTGAAAATCGCACGCGAAGAAAAGGTGCGCTGTCCTGTAAATGAACAGCCGCCACCGAAAAAAACGAAAGAGTACAGGAGTGAAAAGGATGCGGCAGGAGGCTGCAAGGATGCGGCTCTGTTCTCCCGTTCGCCTTGCTTTTATTTTTTCAATTAAGGTTGACATGCCCCTCTCCCAGTGTTTCATGCGCCAAGTCAAGCTGAAAATTGCGCATTTGCTGCGAGCTGCAGATGGGTTGCCACGGAAGTTCATCCTCAAGGGCTGTCCAAAGTTTTGCCTAACAGGATTACATCCTCTACTTGCAGCCTGCTCGGTGTAACTTGCCTAGTTCGTCTGCAAGTTGGCTTATCTCCTCATTCTACATAGTCCCACCTCTCTCGTGGTAAGGACTGATGGGAATCAATCAATTTGTTGCTCTGCTCTGCTGGTTGCTCTAATTGAGAAATTCCTTGCGAACATTTCAAGGGTTTACTTTCAAAGGAGAAATACTTAGGGACTTTACTTTACTGACTTGCAGCAGTGTCCTTTAATTCAAGAGCTTAATTTGAAATCAGTTGTAAAAAGAGAAAAACTAAAATGTTTAAAATAATATTTGTAATAAAAAGTCTGCCTTGTAGACCTGGGACCGTAAATAAAGATTAGTTTTGTATTCGAAAATAACAAAATTCAAACACATTAAACAGACAAAAAATTAACTGCACCACCATTTTCCTTTTTGAACGATTTAACAAAATTTTATATGATTTTTACGTTTTGCATTGACGATAATGATTATTTTGAAGTATTTAATAATAGACCATAAATATTGAAGCTTCATTGTCCAATCGAGGTCTATTCGGTTTGAGGTCGATCAATAACCAGATTATCTCATCAGTGATCCTTTTTCCTACACGATCGGACTTAAATATTAGTGCTTTTGTAAGAAAGCGTGTCCCAGAATCCAGAGTTCTGGTGCACTCTTTGTCTAAATCTCAATGCCACTTTACACCTTAAATTTATTTCTGAACTGGATTTTTTCGGAATATACATTTTCCATGTTAGAGACTATTGATTTTAATTTTTTTGTAGCATTTCAAGGAGTCAATCTCGTTCATACATAAATACATATATGCTGGTACTTGAGCCGCTAATGAAGCCAGCCCACATGTGTGTTTGCTTGACTCTTTTCGACTCCTGCAAACCATCAATCAATCAATCAATCAGTGATTTCAATTACATTCCCTAATCCTGGAAAGGAATGCACGAGGAGACACTCGCATAGGAATATAAATATGACTTATTAGCCCTTTGACAGCTGTCAAACCAAGAAATGCACACACTTGCAGATTTTCCATTTCCATATCCAGCCTTATCCAGATTTCAATCCCATAGCAAGCTGCTCTATTAACATCACAACGACTTGGTGTCCTGCCGCCCTCCTCAAGAGTCCTCCAGCGATTCAAGATCCAGCAGTGCCCAGCAGCTGTAGCAGGGCGAGCTCGTATCTTTGCTGTGACACTTCTGTCAAATGTTTACACCTTTAACCCTTTGGCGCCATTGTCTTGCGGGCACTGGGGTGAAGATCACCGCGTTCGAAAATCCTATGGCATACAATCCGTGTTCGAATTGTTTACAATGCTTTGTTAATTTTATGTTTCATTAAAGCCATTTGTTTGGATTTTATGGGCTCAGGAAAGTAGCTTGAGCGGAGAATGTTTAAGAATTTTTTACAAATCATAAACTTATTTACCTAATTTCCTATGTGGTCTTGTGATGTAGTTTCGTTTGGTTCGATATATTATATTATATATGTATACAATTACCTATAGATGTAGACTATACTGAATGTACATATAAGAAAAACTACAAATTATTAGTCACGTACGAATAGGTCTTGATATAATCGCCTTGTGATCAAGAATATAAATATGCACATATACATATATGTAGGTCTATAAACCCTAAAACATAAATAATTGAGTGAACTTTATTTTAACGTTTACTATCATTAAATATCCGCTCCTCTATTTATGCTAAAAAATATTTAAATAGATCTCACCAATGAGGGACCTCACATTCATTGGCAAAATTACTTTTTACTAACATCCATATGTCCCATATTTTCCTATGTTGTAGCGCTGATATTTGAAATACCTTGTGAGTATTTCAGTTCAGTTTCAGTCTCACTTTTCAGCTTTGAATTAGAAAGGTATCATTGGAATCATCATAATCATTAAGATTTAGTTTACGGGAAGAAAAAAGTTAAAATTTAGTCTACCTGCGTAATAAGTCATTGAGAAAGCTAAGCCAACGTGTTCACCGGCGATTAGTGAGTGCTGCCATCTTTTTAAAACAAAAATATATCCTCTTAATGTGAGCTTAAAGTTCATTAATCTTTACATTGATGTAGTAAATATTATTTACTTATAGTACATATATACTCGGATTATATAGAGTCGAAATCGCTTCCTTCTCTCTTTCCCATAAAAAATAGTATAGATTGCTGTGAGCTCTTTGGGCTAAGGAAACTATTTCTATCAACAGGCTGTGCATTTGCAATGATATACCGATTGGATATTGTCCCAACTCATTTGCAATACCATACGACCATGACGAAATATAGTTATCCCCGCCTGTCAGCAGATATGGCAACAGTCTCAAGCCCAGCTCGAATCATTCATCAAAATTATGTCAAATCATGCAAGCGGCTGTAAAAAATCTCTGAAAATCCTGCACGAGGATAAACAAAAAATGGGAAAATGGAAAAACGGTAAATGCTAATGAAAATCAAGGCAAAACTGCACAAATTTCCGTGCCACCGCCAAGACATCGGGCCCATTGGCCATGGCGCATGCGCAGCTGCCTCGCGAGGAGAGGGACTCCGGCTCAGGCACTCACATGAAGCTGTCATGTTCCTGGGCAGGCCACACCGCAGTCGTCCTTTTCTGACAGACAACAATTACTGTTTCCCTCCGCCCAACTGCATCGTCATTCCTTGTTCCTGGACTCATCATATTTTCTTGCGGCTGCCTTCGGCTGATTTGCATTTTTAATCTCATAAGGATGTGCTGCCAGGCATTGTCCCTCAAATGGTGATGCATTTTTTCCCGCTGTTGATCCCGTGCGGTTACTCAAGCTGCAAGCCAAGATGAAAAAAATCTCAGTCAGCAAACACAAGCGGTAGAGACAAGGAAAAAAAGATGCCCCCCTGGCAGGACTGTCTTCCTGATCTACATATGTTTAATCCTGGATTTCTGACACGTCAGGCACCGGGGTGAGGGATAGCTGCCCGTCTGCCCGGCTTGTGTGAGAGTGTCCGTAATCCCGGCTGTCTTGGGACGCCTCATCCCGTCACGTTACGCTTGAATAATTACACGTAATTAAAGTTCCTTTTACTACATGTATCTCAGCTTAGCTTTCGTATTGTCGGGATTAGGAGTCAAGCGGATTCCTTGCTCGCATCTAATGTTTGCTGACAGATCCTGCGGATGGAGAGGAAATCCATAGCGCAGGATTCCCATCAGCGAGGTGTAAAAGGAAATTGAACAAAGTTGAAGGAATTTGATATGGGTTTACCCCAAGGAAAACAATTATTTAAGTTAATTATTTTCTGTAATTTACCGATCCTGCGAATACTTTTTCAAGGCTTGTTTTGTCTTGAGAAAAAGTATTTTTTTTTAAGAACAATTTACGTTTTATGGTTTCTGTAAAGGGTGGGCATTTTAAAAAATATTAACGCGTCATATTTAAAAATATATATTCCACTCTAAAAAAGTTAATTTCGATTCCTCAAGTTTTGAGGTTTTAAAAAAAATACAACTTTTTTTTAGTTGTAAGAAATTCTTAGTGATATGATGTAGTAATAATAAAAGTTATCCTCATTAATCTTAGAGATTGTTTTTTAGCGACTGTGGCAGTATTTCAGATAAAAGGAGTTTATCTTTAATTGCGTCACTTAAGTTTCTATGACGATCGAATGGTCCCTAGGGGTTTTTGTTTTCACTTCTTTTGCGGTCATATCTGATGCGCGTACGCTTCACTCAAGACAATGGTAATCGATCCAGGACAGATACATCCAGGGGTATGAGGACAATCCTAAAGAATGCGAATAAATCATACAAGCTGAACAAAATCGATGGGCGAAAGGACAACACAAATTATGTGAAAGTAATTTCTTAGATGGGAGCACATTGATAAAAGACACCAAAGAATCAATGTAAGGAACAAAAAAGATCTGAAAAAAATCCAAGGAGAGGAAAAAAATAAGAATTGTTTTTCGGATGTCATCAAACTTCGATCAATTTGCGGTTTTGGATGGCCGCTATGATTTATCCGTAACGGTTCAGTGGTTTGCACTTGAGCCCTGCAATGCGGCGCATGTCCTTGTCCAGGACCAAGGATCATTAATCATCCTTCGTGTGTACAGTTTTTGGCTAATGATGGGGATCTTTTTTCGCCACTAATGGAGTGGACAGGAAGGCAAAATTGTAGCACTGCTCGACTTCTTTGATGTTGAACATGGCTCGAGATCGAGCAATGACCCAGCGCATTTTTCAGCATCATTAATCATTCAACCAGATTTCTTTTAATATACATTTCCGTGGATTTGTTTCATTGTTGAAAAGCGTTGAATGGAAGATGGTAATTTAAGCAAAATCTTCTTACTTTTAATGAATATTTCACATAATGTACATAATATGTACATAAATTGAGACTAGACTATAAATCAGATCGTTTTGTCAGATCAGACAAGTGCAGCAGCTTTCATATACAGACTGTTTCGCTTAGGTACCGATCGATATATATTCTAGAGCTAATTTTTTAGTTACACTGAAAAATGTATGGCGTCGGAATCGGTTTCTTCTCCCTGCTATTTATATTACCTTATGGAAGCCTGGTATTATTATCTAAGTCCTAGTATTCTCTCCCGAACTAAGCATATCCTCAACGATTACACACACATGCACATAACTGCGATTGATTTATTACCACAAATTATTACAGCTCGTAAATATCATTGGGGTTCCCGAGTAAATATTCCGCCTCAATATCAGGTCTCACCTATTATCCATTTGAGATTAAACTATTTTGTTCACAGTGAATGGGCGGAGTTCTCGGCTCTTCTGTGGAAATATGCAGATCGTTGGATTTGAAAATGGTCGGGTTCCAGTTTTGGTTCAACCTTTTCTCAACCAGAAACGACCGCCAACTGTGCGAGGGCACATTTATTAGCACTTAGGCGACACATTGAGGCCTACTCCGTCCTGTTGCCGTCCTGTCTGTGCTCCTTCCCCGGTTCTGTTCCTGTTCCAGATCGAGTTCCGCCTCCCGCGAGGGGGGACAACCCTTAAGACAGCCGCACAAGTGTCGATGACACTTGGAGGGAATTTTTTGGTTGCCGCTCACCGCAGCTACTGCCGGAGGAAGGATATGCAGCGTTGCACGTTGAAGTTGAAGTTGTTGTCAGGTAAAGGGGTGAGGTCCTTGCACGTCCTGGCAAACACTTAAGCCAAAGTTAAACGCTTCGAGTGCTGTATTTTTGTTTTTGTTTGTGTTTTCCCCCCAGCTTGCTCTGTTTTCTTCAATATATACTTAGGTTTTATTTTTTTCCTTAAGCCGCAGCAGGAGACGTCTTCGTCCTTCGTTCGTTCGTTTCTTCGCTTTTATTCGGGGCTGGGCCGAGACCTAAATCAATATGAACTCCGTTTTAATTCGCTTAAATTGCCGGCAGGACATCCCGGTGGATTCTTTGTGCGAAATCCCGAAAGGATTGCCCTCCTTCTGCTCGGCAATTGTTTGTCCCGCTGTTGTCACAGCTCTAAGCGCTTTAATTTTGATTGCATTCGATTTGTTTCTGCTCTTGTTTCTCCGCTCCCATTCCCCCGAAATTTCGCACAACTCTTTGACATATTCACAGGCTTGGCAGTATCACAGGATCCTTGGCCTGCGCCTCCGGGCGGTTTTCGCAATTTTCTGGCGACCCAAGGAAGGAAAAGGATTAACTATTTAGGTTTTTATGTCCGTGTCAAGGAAGTAGCCGACTGAATGCCTGCCGTTGGCTTCCCTCCCGGCTGTTCCTGTTCCCGCTGTTGTACTTCTGTTGTCCTGACAACGACTGCAATTGAGGCTGCAAATGTTTTGCAGTTGGGCAACGAACTCATTTCATTTTAAATTCTGTGACGTTTTTTTTTTTTGGCTCGAAGCTACATTTTACAATGGTTACCTTGGGATCTTGCAAACAGACCACTTTGTTTAAGTTGGATTCTGTGGGTTTCTTTTGGCCTCATCCGATATTGAGTTTAAGGAGTCTTTAACTCTTTTTTATACTCCTATTAATTTTTGTTTGTAATGATATATTATATATGTTATAGTAAAATAGTAATATTCAACAATTTGGCATTTTTTCAAATTTAATTTCTCTAAATACCTTACCTTACTCTTGCAATGTGTATTTTATAATATACTTGAAATAAACGTGAGTTCACTCGAATAATCATGGGTGTTATTAGGCAATAAAATGATGTTATCACCATCTCGCTTGCGCTTACCTTAGATAGTAAGTCGAGTCTCGAGCCAAGGTATCGCATCGCTATCCAATGTATCTAACAGGCAGAATGAGCTATCTTCGACCTCAGAAAGTATATATTTTTGATCAGCATTGACAACCGAGTCTAGTTTGCATTGCCACTCTGTCTGTATCTTTGATACAATAACAGATGGATCTATTAGCTCCTCTGTTAGAAAATAAAAAATACACTTGTTTTAAAACTTAAAAAGTTGTGTTTAATGTCAAGCACAATCTACTGTAGTAATGTCTTACTTGTTTTATATTTATTTATTTATTTTTGTATTTCTATGTTATTACAAGAACTTCTATTTTTAAAGTCGATCGGAGTAATCCTCTCAAAGAATCTCGGAAAGATGCGCCCTTAGATCCATTCGGGCTGGAAGAGGGCTTGTCTTTAATTTCAAAACAAATCATTTACTACTACAAGGTATCCCACAGTCGAGCAAGCCCGTCGTTAGCTTTCATATTCTTGTTTTCTGTGCAGAGCTAAGATATCCCGTATCGAGATTTGAAACTAAGATTTTCTTATACTTTACGACCTCCCCCGACCCCTGACATTCCTCCTTCAAAAATGCTCAGAGCTGGCTCTCCACGGCCAATTATATCAAATCGATCGTCACAGATCATCAAATCGATCTAAGCCAATTACACAGGCAGCTGAGTGAATCTGGGAGCGGGAGTGGTTTCGACTGTCTCGAAAATCAGAGGGGAAGGTGTGAGATGTGGCACAAAGCCCGTACGCATTTAAGCTAATTTCTTGTGACGTCGCCTGCGACGTGTCGGGATTCGGGACTCGGGGGCTGCGAAGATGCGAAGAGTATCATCCTTTATTTGGATCGGACAGCATATATGTCAGGGCATTGTCAGTTTCGCTTGAAATAAGCGACAGTTTTTGCGAAAACAAACCGCCGGCTCACTTTTTCGTACAATGCCGTCAGAATAAAGAGGAGCAGCCTCCTCCTGGAGCGGGGCGACGTGCACTACATTGCCCTCAATGTAGAGCAAAACTCATTTAGTGGCTGCTGTCGTTGATGTTTACTGTGTTATCCTTTTTATGCAGGACTAAACGGGAGCAGAGCCTACTTCTGTCCCGTGAACATAATGGAGGGGCTGCAGCACATGGCAATTTCTCATTTGGCAAAGGCATTTCATCAAATGTAGGACACTCCCTGGAAAGGGAATCTGTCGCACATTGTTGCCGTTGCCGTTGCCGTTGCCTCTAGCCGCTGATGGATTACGCCTGCCGCAGGACATTCAAGGAGAGTTCCACTGTGTGCGCAGGTGGCAAATCCTGGCTGGAACCTAAGCCGTAGCACAAACCAAACCAAACGCTGACAGGCGACTAATTACTCGCCGTAGCAGAGCTAAAGGGATTTCGGCATCAACAGGATCAAATTCCCAAAATGTGCAGCATTCGCAAAAGCAACGGAATTTCCCGCATTTGGACAAGTCCATGAATGACAGTCGCCGCATGTTGATCTCCTTTTTTATTTTCTGTTTGAAACCCAGCGTCTCTGCCAGGACACACTCGTAAATCCCAGCCTGACATTCTGTCAACGTCAATGTGGAAAAATCTTTTGGCCTACAGCCCCTGGCCAAAACAGAGCACGCCCGTTGCCGGAATGTGAAAACAAAACAGGTAAACCCGAAAACTGTGAGCGGATTGGGTTTTATAGGAAGGTTGGTGGGGAATATTGTTCATACCAAAGATAAACTGGCTTAAGTCGCTGCAAATCAGCGAAAAACGTTGACCCAGAAAACAAATAGGTCGTCTTACCATCCAAAGTAATATTTTAAAATCGAATCAGGCATGTGTCGATAATGTTGATGTCGGTAATGGTTGCATACCTTTTCAAAGATTTTAACACGTTTGATAGTTTATATTTTATTTTGCCTAAAATTGTTGTAAATGTATATTCAAATATATTTCTACAATCCTGATATCGATGGCTTTTAAGTCTTAACAATTTATAATGCAAACTATACTATACTATACTTACTTAGTCATTAGCGAGGAATAATTTAAAGTGTATTCTTTCTATGCTGTACTCTGCATTTTTATTGTAACTATTCCGATGAAAATATTAATTTCTTATTGTTTAAAAAGAAAGAGGTTTTTTATGAGACTTTGGTCACTACATCATCATTGGCTTTAAGACAGAGACGCCCACAGCTGTGACTCGCGAGCCAGGAATTTCCAGGACACCCTCTGCTTAACATACCGAGAGTGTAAACGTCCATGTGGCATTCTAGAGGATCTTCAATCTTCAATCTTCACCAGTGCTGTCATTATAGTTATATGGCTAAATCAAGCCACTTTTAGAGATATACTCGTATAGTTAATTTTTAGTAATGCCTTTTTTGTTTTTGTAATATTTCTAAAAGATTTGAACCTGTTTTTTATTTATATCTAGACAGGGCATCGTTTTCTTACATACACAAATGCAATTCTAACATGTTAATGGCTGGGCACCTTGGCTCTCAACCTAAAAAAGGCAGACTTGACACCGCTAGATCGACTCGGCTGTTGATGATGTTCAAGAATATTTATACTATTTATATATAGGGTTGTAATAAGGTAACAAGGACACACGCTTAACTGTACCACGAATATACATAGCTTGTAAGGCATACGAATTCATTCGGTATGCTAAGTGATCCAATTCGTTTCGATTTCCCTTGTGTCCGACTAATCCGAAATGCATGCAAATGAGTTCAAACTACTTACTCGTACAATTGACAAATGGCATTAGGCTTTGATAACCATTAAGTCCTCTCAACGGTCAGTTGAGTAATCAATCAAACCCTGCGACCCCTTGCGACTTCGGCGTCAACCCCTCGGAGCTTAGCCGTTGGTCAACTGGCTTCGTCGACTCACTGACTCACTGACTCACCGACCGTCGTCCACCCCAGAAAGCGTAGCGTGTAGCGTGTTGCACTTAAACTGTCTGCGCCTGCGCTTCGTCCGAAATCCTGGTCGGGGAACGGCGAATGCGGCGCAGGACTCGCGACTTGGGCAGTTCATTAAAATAAATGCAAGCGTTGTAATGAGGAAAATGCACCGTAATGAAATTAATGCGAGCACGCTATGCCCAAGTAGAGAGGGAGTTAGGCGGGGGTTACCTTCCGCAGGGTATATATTTTATAACATATAGTAGTTCAGGGATAGGGGATAGACTGCCCGCTGCTCGGGCATGTGCATCGCACTCTGTCGCGATCAGGAGTCGCGGTGGCCGTCATCATCCCTCCACTGGGCACTGTCAAGTGCCGCGCTATTTTTGCACCTTGACTCTGCCCGGCCCGCATAATTGGAACTTTTTCGCTAAAAATGTTTCCACTCGGCGTGCCGAAAGTGCACTCATTAGTTCTAGTTTGTTTAGCCAGGACAATGCTTCCGGCATACTATACATATATGCAAAAAAATAAATAAAACAAGTTCAGCGCATTGAGGTGGCCTGTGGAACGTGCCGGGACTATGAATATGTGGGCTTTGCATTTGCCTACAATGCAGACCGAATCTCTACGAAATACTGAAATTATAACAAACCCACATGACAAGCTTAGACAATCAAGGTGTCAAATAAAAATGTCAAGTTTATGGACCAACCACGCGGCGATCGCTACTAATCTGTCAACAAAGGCCGAGGCATTTCCTGTTTCCGCACGAAGGCCAGCATCAGCCGGATCAACCCCTTTTTACTTACGTGGCTGTTGCGTGTCCATATTCCGTCCCGAGCTAGCGACTGACTTACTGACCGACGGGAGGACGGACCGGCAGGCCGGCCGACCGGCCGGCTGTCATAATTAAAATATGACGCGTGTCTCGTGCACAGGACAATTGCACCGCGGGCAGCGGCTCCTGTCGGTTGCAAGTCCATTCGTCACGCAAGTAGCAGCAGCAGCAGCAGCAGCAACAGAAGCCACAGCACTGAGCACGAGGACCTGGTCATTGGTCTGCACATTAGTATGGCCAGCCGGAGCTATCCTTGGTCATTGTCCGGCAACTGGGACAACTGCAGCAAATCGCCTTGGCATGCGCCAATTATACAGACTGTAAGCGGAAATTGCTTCAAATCAAAAATTATAGTCTGGAAAATGGCAAAAGGAATTTTTTCATTTTGTGAATACAGCCGAGGAATGTCACGGATATGTGTGGCAAAGGACAAAAGTTAATTGAAACAATTTAGATGTAGGAACGAGGTGTGCCAGGGTTCCAATATGATCGGCCAATTGTATGTGTTTCCTAAAGTCTGGCAATATGAAAAGTCGGAAAAAAACCTATATTTCTGAGTCAGGATTGTCGAAACTCTTTACAAATAAATTTAGTAAACCTTACAGCAGAGAAATGGCGACAAAAAATATTTAAAAATCAAACAATTTGAATTCTTATATATATTGAAGTAAATTTTTTGAGGAATTACAAGTTAACGCTCTCAATTATTTACGAATTTGTTGTATTTTACTTCGACTTTAGGTCAAACTTATGCTATAATCTAAACAGAAATTACGACTTTACAGTAATCCAAAGAATCGCTTCTATTGTCTTGATACATTGTTTCTAACTAAGTCATTACTTAAACAAAAATGCATCGTTTTATCTAGAATTAATTAAAGGTTAAAATTATCTTTCTAAAAAGTCATGAATCCATTTAGGACTTCCTTCGATTCTTATCCTATCCCACTAAACGTACTGCCCACATCCCTCTCACTTAGGTTAGGGATAATTTTGGCTTGGCACACTTCTGGGCCCATAAACAATTAGTTTGCATAACGCGTGTTTTACTTTCCAATTGAGTGGGACAATAGGGCGTCCTCCGTTCGGTCTTCATAGTCCGAAGGCAGCTGTAATAATCATAACAAACCCGAAATGAGCTATCCGTGGACCCATCTATGTATGGTGCCTGCGCTTTGCTCATCACTTTCACTGGCCCCGGGAATGAGGGCACCGACAACAGGACGAGATGCTTTCAATCCTGCCGGCCAACAGCTGCCACAGAGGCTGAAAGAAAGGACTACAGCCCAACCACCCAGGCACACACTTTGAAGTAGGTGATGTTTATGCAAACAGATGAAATGGTGCTGGGATGGGTATCCGACGGATGCTGGCCAGCCTGCCATAACGATGCGGTGGACATAAAGTTTCATAACATCAAGATATGAGCTTTGAATTATCTCAGATCGCCCCAGGGGATGGGCGATGGGTGATGGGCGATGGAACGTGTCTCTTTGATAAGCAGCGCACATAAAAAACGGAACGGATAAATAATTCCGAGGCAAAAACGTGCAATGCATTTGATAAGGATAAGCTGTCGGGATGTGTGCAACCCTTTCCCTCCGCTAATGAGCACACTTGAGCGAGTCACGGCTGCTTTGTTGGCTGTTTGCTCAGTTCGGTCCGCTAATGAAGAGGGGGAGAGTCATCCGGGCATCCGTCGGCAGGACTTGCATTGTCCTGTGGCGACAAAAGCGACGCATGTCCATCAAGTTAAATCGCACAAAACGCCGGAGCGGGGGTTGCTCGCCATTCCGAATCCGATTGCCGGTCCCAAACCAGAATGCAACCCGTCCAGTCCCATCCAGTCGCAGTAGTTGTCCTTTGTGCCGGTCCGCTCCCTAACTTTCAGCCGGACAGCTTTAAATGATGTTTTTTCTGTTGGTGTTGCCGCATTCTTAATGCCGTGTAAACTTTATTGTTTAATTGCCTTTTTTGTGGGCCGTCCGCCCTTCGCCATTTCACTTTCAATTTCAATTATTTTAATTATGCCGCGGGGGAATTTGTGCCTTTCGTTTCGTATCGTATCGTGGATATAATTAACTAATTTCCAGCGATTTGTCAGTGGAACCCACAATTATGCATTAGGATGACTGCCCGAAATAAGGACACGCGTCATGTGTCCTGCGAGAAAACCTTTTTTGTGGTAGTTTTTCCTCCTTTTTAACGGCGACTCCCGGGTATCAATTGCATGTTTTTTGTTTTGTAGGTTTTAGCTTAGGATCTCTATATCGCAAGGCCTTATCGCATGTCCAAGTAGCCGCAAGATAAATGTCCTGGAATATGGGTTGCATGGAATTAAATTCCTCAGATGTCCCGCACACGATCTTGACATTGAGAAATGCCTAGCAAAATGATCCCCCGATCTCGGGCTTTGTTCCCCTCTCCCTTTTGATTGATTTGGCAAACAAATTCCGAACGTTTTTGGCACCGAAATGCCTCCTCTTGGCTTAGATTTTCGCATGAAAAATGGGTTTTCTTTTGGCAGAAATTGAAATTTCTTTTTTCGTGCAATTTGTTTGCAATTTTCGTTGTTGATTTAGGTTACTGTGGCGGGGTGGCTTCGAGAAAAATGGAAAATTGCGAATGAATTTCTCTTTAAATGGCAGACATTCGTTTTCGTTTAGTTGAATAATTTGCGGTAATTTATTATCGCCCCAAAGATGTATCAAAATGAGCTTCGAATGAATTAAAACCCATTTTTTTTCTTCTCTTTGCAGGTAAGCCCGATTACATCAGTCAGTCAGCGAATGACTCGGACATTGCAAGTAATGTATTCAAAAATTGTGATATCATAGATATGACTCAAAGGTTGTATCTTTAGATGAGATCAGCTATTACAGTTCACATCAATTTCTGTGAATTCTCTGGTTAAATTGTCCTCCTTAGATAGCCGAAACTAATTCTTTGAGAATCAGCAACAACATGGGATACTTTTCTGCTCTGGTAATGCGATCGTAAAACCGTCTTCTGATCTCACAACACACCACATAAGAAATATGAAATAAAGAGAAATCGCATCAAAATGTCAAAATCATTTTTTCAGTATTAAATTTTGCACGCCATTTAAAAATTGCATCCCTAAGATCGCCTCCCTTTAGGGATCTGCAAAAAGGCTTCCCAGTTCCTCCCCTCAAAATTATAGGGCGCGAAAAAAAAAAAACAAAATTGGATTTATGTTCGAAAATATTGGAAACATTTTTATTTGATCTTTTTTTCTGCGAAATTCTTACCCCTACTTAGTTCGTCTTCCCATTTGAACTTTAACCTTGCCTTGGCAGAGAAAAATCACTCGAGCGTGCCTTGATTTCCGTTCAGCCCACCAAGATCTAGTTGAGAAACACCCTAAAAATGTATTTGAAGATTTAATTAATTTTCGGTTGGTGCTATGCGAGCTAGGAACCTTTTATAACGTTGAATCATAAAGGTTTTTCGATTATTAAAAACGTTTACCAAAATAATATGGTTTCTTAAAGATATACTTATACATTCATGTTTATATATTTTCGGTATATGTAAATGTAAAGCTAGTTCCGATATTATTTAAAATGTTTCAAATAGGATATATCAATAACCAGACTAGTCTTTTCGCTATTAGGTACCATAATAAATTCCAATTTAGAATCCCAACTGTTCGAATCATTTATAATTATTGAATATCTTCAATCTACTTTTGCGCAAATTAAAATCGCTTGCCCTCTGGGGTGCCTTATGCATATTCATATAATATAACCCAATTAGATTCAATTTATCGCATCTAATTTTAGAAGCATCTATCTATCTACAATATATGATGTATCACATATCGCAATTTCACAATATACGAGAATGTGGATATTTTCCACTAAATCCCTCAACAAACACTTTCACGAAGATCTGCCCTGGCGGCGTGCAACAATTGTGATGCGTTATTTACAGAAATAAACTGAAAATAAGTAAAATTACAAAACAAATACAAGGGCCAAAGCACAGCACCCCCACATCCATACCTCCCTCACCCACTGACCCTGAATAAGAACAATTTACGGCTGCCTTTCAGTTCAGTTGAGTTCAGTTGCTGGGAACGACTTGCGTCAGATGTGTTCTTGCCGAATTTACGTATGTAAATAATTGAGTTTGGCATATAAAAGCGAATATAATTTAATTGTTTCAATAATCGCAGGAGAATATATGTAGTATACTCTCCTGGCAGTCGTAGTTGTCTTTTTGAATTGCCGCCAGGCCTCGTTTTGGGGAATACAGAGTTGAGCGGGGAAAATATGTAAAAAGAAAACGGGAAAGCTGGAAATTATATTTAATATTTGCGAGGAGTTGGGCACTTCAAACGGAGTCAAAGAAATACTCTACAGTTTGAACAAGGTCTTCTTAAAAGCTTGTAAAATACAAATTATATATATAAAATATATTTCTAGCTTATTACTATCAAGGTTTCCAGCTGTTTCGCTTGTAGATTACACTTAATGCTTAATTTAATACAAAAAAAGCGTGTCACTAAATCCAAATTTGTCTATAAGGAATCAGCGTCAAATAGGCACTTAACGTCATAATAATCAAAACGGTTTGGGCAAAAAGCCGTATATGCCGTAAAATTATGAATATTATATAAAATTATAAATATAAATATAATTTTAAACAAATTTAGCAATCTTTATAGTGGAAAAGTAGGGAATGAAACGCTTAAAAAACAAACAATTCGCATATTGAGATAATTTAAGGTAGCTTAGTGAGTACCATTTAATTATTTCTGCATTTTTTGGTGAAATTTTACTGCAACTCTATCTTAAAAGATATATACATATATTATTTTATAGTAGTATGTACATATGTATTTAGTATTATGGTATAGTTATATAGTCAAATTATCTGAAATATACATTTTCTTAGGTAGGTGTTCCAATATATCTTCATAAATTTTTTTTAATTGAGCCCAAAGTTGAATATTTGGAGTAGTAAAAGCAACAATCTGAGACATTTAATCAACTGTTTGAATTATTTATTTTTTTTTTTTATTATTTTGATTTTAATAATAGTTTATAGCTATTATAAATATAAATTCCGAAGGCGAAGAATTCCTTCAGCAATTTGGTAGTGTATCTACTCGAGGAACATCGCTTAAAAATCTTATTTTGGAGCTCAGTATTCAATTTGACTGCCTTTTGCCTTAGGCGTCTCCCCAACAGAGTTTTCCTCGTTTTTCCACAATGGCTCCTGGAGTTGAGGAGGAGCTGCCAACGAAGTTTTGGGGCTGACACAGAGATACAAACTCCTCCCCCCATGTAGCTCCCCCATGTACTTAGCATATTTGCATTAACAAGCATATATATATATGTTTTTAGGTATTTCACATTCATATGTCTGCGCCTGATGGAGCAGGGCTTTCGGGATTTAGGTGGGGGCCCAGGCCAGGCCAGGCCATTAAAGTTATTGATTTTCTGCCGTCTGCAATTCTGCCCTCTGGCCAACACAGTTAACCCCCGTTTTCCCCGCATACCCGGGCATCTCCTCCACATTTAAATTAATCAACTCAATTTGCGTAAAAGTGCAGTGCGGCAGCGAGCGTTGATTATATGAGCAGACAGCGATGTCAACTTGAACGGATGGGGAGAGGTTTGGCTATCTTTTTTTTCCCCTTCCCCCCGTATTCCGGAGTGCCCGTAACTCTAACTTACCCTAATAATTATGTCATGTCTGACCGGAAAAATGTTCCTTCCGTGCTCTCCTTTTCCTTGGGCGATTTCACGGATTTCACAAATTTCGCAAATGTTTCTTTCACGCTCCATTATCGCAGCTCGCAGATAATTGGCAATCGCAGCATCCCGCCATGGCCACGAGGAATACTTAGGCAAAATTATGAATTATTAATTATGGCAGAGGTTGAGCTGAGACGGTCTTAGCACCCCTTTCAGCCCCTCAGCCCCTCAGCCCATGTCCGATGTGTAAGCGCATTTGGCGTGAGAACTAATTCGCTTGTAATTTCAGCCGAGGAAAGTGGAAAATGTGAGGTTGGCCGAAGGGTTAAAAACTGTAAATGACTTTCCATGCAAATTATGAAAGTTATGAATATGAAATTAGTTTTGGATGATGAGCATTGAATATAATTTGCCAAATGCTATAGGATTCTCTTTTATGGCCAAGGGGTTTGAGAAAATCCAGTAATATCCATGAATCGGAATACGTAATGCCACTAATTCCGAAAATAAACTTGCGTAAGTCCGATTACGCATGGAATAAATATACGAAAATCTTAAAATTCATTTGAAATTTTGGCATAAGCAATGAATCATGTTTTGCCCCGCGTAAAGACATGTGCGATCACTCACTGACCCACTAAAAAACACTCTGCACATTTATTTTCATTGCAAATGAGGCACAATTCCCTTATTTTCATTCCCAAATGAACTATGTGTGTATTTGGTCTGCCTTCCATGTTTTGCACAACGAATCTGAATATGAAATATAATCAAATAGGCAGCAAATGTACTCAGCTAAATCAAATAAATGACTTGTCATACGCCATGACAAATCGGACGCTTCCGCCTTCAACCCTCTCCAGACCTTTTGTCTGGGGTGCCACGGTGTCAGAGTCACCACGATGAACTTGGCTAAGCCTGGCCAATATTTGCCCAACAAGCTCCGAGTGGGAGTGGGAGTGGAGTGCCGCAAAAGTATCAAATGTCAGTGCAGGGGTGCAGGATTCGTGGTTAGCCGAGGGAAGCCTAATTTGTTTGCACATACAAGGGTCCAGGGAAGCCGACTTCTGTTCAAAAGGGGTTCGACTCGCTTGAAAACTATTTAAAAGCTATAAATTAGCGGTGGCTAAAGTGGTATTTACTAATTAAATTTAAGTTTTTATTACAAAATATCTACAACAAGTAAATTGATTGACATAAAGCCAATTTTGAAATGGAAGTACACCAGTATGTACACTTAAACTTGGCTCATATATTTAGCACTCATATTTAGCTCTAATTTATTTTTATTTTAAGTATATTCTTCGTTTATTAAGCACACACACCCTTGGCTGAATCGTTTGCAGGCAATTAAGTTTGCTAACGAATTGCTGTTGTCAGAAAGCATAGAACTCTATTCAGGACTGGGGAACACCCAAAGGCAGCCGAAGCACCCTCAGGTTGCAATTAGCCTGTGGCTGTTTCTTTTGGGAGGGTGGAGATTGTAAGTTTTTAACCCTGAAAGCGCATTGAGGTCCTTTTATTAACGTCATTAAAGTGTTTTTTTTTTCTGGTTTATCTCGATGATTTCATTCGGGGCAAACACAGAGGTGAACTGGCACAATTGAAATGGAAAGTGTCGCACATGCCGCCGAGGGCAAATTCTGACTCGGACCCACCCACAAGTGCAACCCCTTGCGGATACGGATACGGATACGGTGCGTAGTTCCCGTGCAGCCAAAATTCGTCAATGAAATCTGGGCAAGTCTGGTGCGAGTCCAGGCGCAATCCTCGCGGGGTGCGACCCAGACGGGCGTGCCCCTTGGCTGTCGCGTATTGTGTCGCAGGTTGATTAGAAATTCCATTAAAATTCCGTACAAAAAATGTACGTACGGTAGCAGCCGCTTCCAGGACCTGATGGCGATACACTGATAATTAAATTGGTATTTATAAATGATATATGATATAATGATGCACAGTCTTGCGTTTGACTTTTGAAAAAACCTTTTACGAACCGAAAAAAAGTTTGTTACGTATAAGTTTAGCAGTTCTTCTTATTGTTCAATTATATCTGAACAAATTAAATGAACACTCCTTTTATTACTTACTGTAATCAAATATTCCGATAACAAATCGATGACAAAAAGTGATAAATGCAAGGAATTGGTTGGCGAATTACCAGTTTTTAATCAATAATGCACGTAATAGTTTCCACAGCAAGATATTTCTTCCCAAGATCTTCACTTTCTACCTATTTCCTAAGAGTAAAAAAGTATATCAATGCTCCTGTTAGTTTTCTAACAACATTCAAGCCATTGCAATTATTTTTCTTTTTTTTAGTTATATTTCTTCCAAATGGATTAAGATATGTAGGTCTTCTACGATTCGTTTTTCCCTGTGCATAGTTTCTTATTTTGGGGTGGTTTCTTCTGCCCAACGATCCCACCACCCACAACCACTGGGCGAAGGGGCAACCTCAAGTTCCTCTGCTATCGCGTGCGATGTCTCGCCGTCAATGACTGTACTTCCTCCTCCTCCTCGCCGCGGCTGCTTTGTATTTCAATGTCGCTTGCCGCTGATGATGTCGTCTAATTAAGTCGCAAAGTGTGTCCCTGCTTGGGATTCGAATTGGGATTGTGGACTGGTGATGTGGAGTAAAGTGCGGAGTGTGGCCCCGATAAGTGAGTCAAGCAAGTGTGGCGAGCGTGTCCAATTATCGAGCAAATAATGCAGTTCACGTGTCGCTGGCTGCTACTGGGACCCGCACTTTAGGGCCATCTTCGCGGGAACGACAGAGATGTAATCTGAAAATAAACTGCAGTGGCTTATCCAACAAAAGTTATTTATTTGGTTTATCGCCGCGTTACCTTGGCTTTCGATAAACTAGGACAACACACAGGATCTTAGCTGGGAGATAAAGAGTCCTAGGGTAGGTTATAGCATCTGATTCGCAAAATCAAACAAGTAATACGGTTGATGTGTAATTTAACTTCGCTACCAATGGGATTTGTCATCTATATTTATATAAGAACGTCTCACAGAACAAGAACTTGGGAATTTCTAGACGCCGGATGTTAATACATTTTAAAATAAAAGTAATCGCATTCAATCGAATATAGGATATCGACTACGTCGAAGAGTAATATATAATTATGATGATGAATGAATACTTTCACCTGATTGCTCTTACGCATTGAATGTTACATCCAAGTAAATATATATATATGTATAGCAGGCTTTCCTGCCCCACCGCCGCTTGTTGCATAATTATTGTACATGATGATAATGTACTGTGTGAGTGAGCAGCACATGTCGAATCCCCGCCGGCATCGCTCTCTGGAGGAAGTGAATCGCATAACCGAATCAACAACAACAAGCGGTGCAGCCCCGAGCGGCCCACTAACCGAAACCCCAAAACTAAAAAAAACAATAACCACAAAGCGCTGTCTGCACAATTTCCAGGGGAAGCTGGAGCACTGCACAGGTCGTTCACGAGTCTCCCCCAAGCACTATTATCTCCGTCTCCATCTTCATCATCGTCATCAACGGTGGCAAAATGTTTATTATTGCATTTTGATTTCCGCAAAATGTTTTTCTTGTCGCTCTCTTTATGTTGTTTATTTAATTCTCTTTGCGTCAACGCCTCTCTTCGAGGTTCTCTTTGGCATAGTCATCCCCAAAAGTGAAAATATTGTTTTTTCCGCTTGCTCTTGTCTTCTTTACAGAGCGCTGTACTGTTAGCCTTAGTAAACCCGGTATTTTTCGTGTTTTCCTTAACATGACTTATCTCAGATTGTGTTTGATTGGAATTTATTAACTTGGCCTGGTCATATCTTCAATTTAATTGAGTTTTTATTAAGACGGAATGGAAGTAATTTTTTTTATACCATATATCAGTTGTAATGCTCTAAACTGAAAAGTAGGAAATTTGAAGAGATTCACAGGAGAGATTCCGCACGACTTACGAGTCAGCAAGTTTATCTGCCGTCCCTCTGCTCACACCGATAGTATAAGGCGTTTTGATTGTGCTATTAAGGGTCCTATTACGCACACAAATGCAAGAATAACATGTCAACGTATAGATAGGTAGATATAGATTCTATAAATAGATATACACATAATATATATTATTATACTCTATAATACGAGGAAAATTGTTTTATATATAATAATATAAGTCCTGAAGAATTGATTTTTCCAAATAATATTCACTTAATCCAGCATTGACTTTCGCAAATGGACATATGTATATAAATCATAAATGTAAAAAATAATTTACAATCAGGCTATATTTATATGAAAGGCTGTCCTTATTTCCACATACCAAACAAGTCCGATGCGCTTTTGAAGGAAAATCAAGAAAGATCTTTGGGTTCCTTGTTCTAATAACTGACTGAGCTTTTATTTAACTTTCAAATTACACTTATCTTCATTATTTATATCATTATATCATACATTTATATCAAATCATTATATCAAGGAGCAGCAATAATGTATAAATAAAAAAAAAAATTTTCATAAAATCAACTCTATTAAATGGTATGAATATAAACTAAAATGAAAATATCAAGTAATTCACATTTCTTTATTAGACCAAATTATTGTTTTCTTGTTTACCTATATGATTTTCGGTGGGCGAGTGGCGGAGACACCCAGGTATTATGTTTCCAGTATCAGCAACAAGCTGTTAAGGGGGAGGATTGGTTTCCACCTCGTGTTTACCTGCTGCACGCTCACCTTTGCAGCTGCTAACAGCACGGGGCAACAGCTATGTACTTCCAACTGCAGCTACAGCTGCTGTTGGCTAACAGCGCGATGTTAGCGTTAACCCTGTATTGCGCTCCGCTCCTCGAGGTGCTAGACTCTCGCATTCAGTTGTATCTCGACCAGCAATCGATGCGGACTTTCAGAGCGGATACTTACTTAGGGCCCCGCGCGTAACTTTTCGCGTAAACTTTTTGGCTGGACATTTTTTTGGATACTTGATGAAATACCCGAAGCAATAACAAATTAGCAGAAGCCAACGGATGTCGTCAGACATATAAATACGGCATACAAGCGAATATTTGACGAGTGTGTTTTGTGCTTTTGTTGCCCAAAAGTTGCGAATGCAAAGTGACCCGACCGAGTGTGTTAGTCATCATACAATTTATTTATGTGCTAAAATGCAAATACAAACCACTAAAGTGCGGCCGAGGAAGCCAATAAGTGCAAATATAAATAAATAGGCAAGAGATAGGGCGCCCGAGAAGGATTACACCAAATCGGCGAAAACAAACAGAGGCAGCGTAAAAATAGCCAATATAGCGAACTCTTTTCATTGCCAACACGCGCAGGCAAAGGCCAGCGAAAAAGCAACGCGCAGAAAAGCCGCTTAGGGGAAAACAAGAAGCAACAGTTGCAGTTGTGCTAAAATGCTGGCGGTCAAGAACTTCTTCCTACCGGAGCGAACCAAGGCTCCGGAGACTCCGCAGCGATTCTCCCGGATGCCCGAGGCCTTCCTCCGCTCCATCCGGAGGCGCTCCCTGCGCGTGAAGCGCGCCAAAAGCCTGGTGGTGCCCGATCGCAGTGAGAAACGCAAATCAGGTGAGGTACAGTGTCGATGTAAAGCGACCAATATAATGGGTTATTAATATTAATAATATTAATTTTGAGCAAATAAATCTGTCAAAACCAATCGTTCATAAAAGTACGAGTTATAGTAGAAGAAGTCTTTGGTGAAGGTATGATCACCAAAGACTTCTTCTAATTCCGCCAATAGGAAGGCAATCTCGTTTTACTTTAAAAATGTAAATAATACAATACGAATACTTATATAAATACAATTTTAATAAAAATATTCATTAATTCTAAATCTTTATAATATCAACAGTTAACAAGCTTTCCCACCTTAGGTACTCCCCGTTGGCATTTTCGTAATTAACTATACCTCAACCTTTCTGAATTATTATGGTGCTGCAACTTATAAAAAAGCTGAATAAGTTTTATGCAATTTTGTTAATTACATCAGGCGAAACAAGAAAATCGTAAAGCAACGACCTTGTGCGCCAGCTTCATTAGCCTTTAATGTGCAACAGTCCAACTAAACTCCATTTCAACTCTATTAAAATGAACAACAAAAAAATATATATAAGTGTAGTATATAAATAGAAAAAGTTGAAAACCTTTTGAATATGGCACATCGCGTGTCATGTGTCAAAGTGTGAGGCAAACTCTTGGTGTTGTAACAAATATAATGCAATTTGGCATAGTTTCCCTTTGATACTTCCTCAGTTCCGACGTCTCTCGTTTGAGGCTTATTATGCCAAAGTTATGACACCATTAAGTCTTATTTTGCATGAAAACTTCGAATAAACAAAAGTTGCCAAAACGTATTGTTTCCATCAAATTGCCAAGCGAAGAGGAGTGAAAGGTCGATAAAAAAAAAGCGGAAAGCGAAAGTTTGGGTTATATTTTGGCCACAAGGGGAAGTTCAATAGGGGAAGGTGTAACACTGCCTTACATTCGTATGCTTCGGCATTGACTTCCAGTAGCCGTGACAACGGAACGAGCAAAGTTTGTCCACCTCTCACTTTGCCACATATTTAGCATGCAATTATCGATTCTCGAATAATGCGGGACCCCGGCCGAGAAGACGACACATTGCAACCAATGCCAAATGCCTCTTAATGACGCAAATACAGAGGAGGTGGTGGAAGGTGTCTCTGCCACAACGCAATAGATAGGGATGGTAAGCCAGATGAAGAGGTGACAAGGAAACTTGGTTTCGGGGTCTGGTAAAAGTGTCAACTTGCCAGAGATCTTGCCGCGAGATTACTTGATTGATCTGCTGCAAGATATGTGAGAGATTAAACGCGGATATATCATCGTTTGTGAATCACTGTGGGGGCATGTAGGCACAGTTCTTTGGCAGACTGTCACTATAATAAATCTCTGTTGGCTGCAGTCTCTCTTTGTTGGGGTCAGCTTACTTTTAGAAATTTTACATCATCACATTTCGTTGCAATCCATTTATAGATATAGCTTATCACTAGGCAAATCTTAGTCATGTGTGTTCTCTGGAAAGCGTATGTATGTATGCCCTAAGAAACAAAAAGCTTAATTCCATAGCCTGATCGTTTTCTATTTTAAACGCTGACAGCGTTGATTTCTTTGCGTTATTGCAATTGTTTCGATTATAATTTCCCTGATCGACTCATTAATTTCGACTCAAATGGCAAATTCCATACGGAATCGCATTACAATAGAATGTATTGGGGCGCCTGTTATACAGTACTCGTGCTTTTGCCACCGATAATGGATGCCTAAAGTCGCCTCATGTATTGATAAGATAGGGGACGAATTTCCTTAATCATATTTCCTAATCATATACATAAATACAAAAAGTTGTTCTATTTATTTCCGTTCATTCACTTTGTTTAATTAAAAGGCGTCGCTCTAGCCCCCAAGTGATAAGTTTTAGAGCCTAGATAAGTCGGGTCCGACGGTGAGTGAATACGAAATACCTGAGACAGATGACTTTTCAAAGACCTTGGACAGCCTTTCGCTCGGAAGACCCCAAAGTGGACGGATCTAAACGTTTTACGGGGGACTATCGCGATTTGCAAGCTATTTCAATCTGTTCCACGCAACACTTCTGCCTAGGTTCTGTATATTTTTTATGTTATTTGTTTAGTGTTCTTTTTTCCTGTTTCTGTATACGTACAGATTTTTATTTCTTTTAGCCGACCGTGCACTCAACGCTTAAACAAGATAAATAAAGAGTCAACAACAACGGCGAAATAATACGCTCAACACATTTTGTGCGAAATACAAATACAAACAAAGCCTCCGAAAAATATAGAACGAAAAAAGAAGAACTCGTATGATTAAAATTAAAACGCAATTGTATTTGCTTGGGGCACACACATGAGTGTGTGAACGGGTTTCGGTCGTGTATCCACATATCCACACATTTGGACGCATGGATCTGCAGGCTGTATCTATGCGGAGATGGGCAATCCAGTTGATGAGCACATGAGATCATGGACCATTTGCCTCCCGACCCAGACGGGGAGTGACCTCAACTCGTGTGGCGATTTTTGTGGGAAAGTTAGGATGTTTAATTACATTTTTGCACACCGATCTTCTGCCCACTCAGTAGTGACCCTTGAGATGCGTCAACTTCCGCAACAACTCTCACGCGTGCCCTTAATTAGTATTCAACAATTGTGACTACATATATGAAGTCTCGGCGTTCGCAGTTAAATTAATGGCCCGCCCACATTAATTAACAACCGCCCACCCGGCCACTAACAACTCAAGCATAGATCAGTATTTGGCAAACCTTAAAAGGCAGCTCGCAGACTCGAGACTTTTGGTTTCATCGCTACTTTTGGTCAGAACCAGCTCTTGAGTCATCGCCGCACGGCCGGGATTATACTTATTGTTCGAAGTGTCACCTCTTAGATGGTGTCAATCATGGAGCGAGTCTCGATCGGCGGGGTTCATCGATCGGTTCTATTAACCATTAATCATTCGCCACTCCACGGTCACAGACAACAAACAAGAGCCCGGCCGGGATGCTTCTTTATATGGCTCGCTCTCTAAATGGCGTTAACGCACGCGCCGCCTTTTAGACTCCACGGAAAATGCACCTTTTCTTATTCGGCATCTTTTTAACTGTAGCGCACACGCCCTGTAATTATCTCTCTCTCTTTATGTCTTTGAAAAGCGAAAACTTAGGATAACATGTAATTAATGAAGTTGTATTATCTCTCACAGTACTCTCTCATAAAAATATGATAATTTACAAGCGTATCTAGTTTATGATGTCTCTATCTGGGATGATAATATCATATTATTAATAGTTTGAAATTGAGGCATTTCTTTCTTTGAGCAAGTCATGGGTTGGAGCAGATGGAAATACTTTTTACATACTCGTATGACTAGCAATTACAGCGTCGTCTAATAATAATAATGAGATAATTGGTAAAGAAGGAAGAGATTAACTAAAGTTAGGTTGATATTGTAAAGCTAATACCATCAGCCACCTTAAGGTTTCCTCAACATATGGATATAAAAGTGAACCAAGTGGAACTTCCTTTTCTCCCACGCCTTTGCCCCGTCTTCAGGGTGTTCCAAGATATCAAACCAATTTGTTGATCGTCCCAACTTAGGGCTGGGAAAATGCACACATGCCATCGACCATGACGAAAATCAAGCGATCCAAACTTACTTAAGAAAACTGTGTTTCCCAGCCGAGCTGAGAAACCATTCAAATTTATTTCGACACTTTTTCCAGCAACAACAACATCAACAGCGGAAAACAAATTTGCGTATTTTCAATTAAATCATATGAAGACGATTCTCCCCTCTGTCAACCTGTCAAACGGCAAAGGAAAATGGAGAAAAATTTAAATGCATTTGCCTGTAATGAGAAAATAGCTGGAAAATATGCAAATTAGATGGCAACCGACACGTTTCAAACGCCGCTTCCGCCTCAAACAGTGGGACACTTGTTGGGAAAACAAAAATACCTATCTATCCACCACCGAAGTCAATCGACGTTGGTGGAGTTTTCTCCACAAGTACAGGCAGCTAGCTGGGAGGAAAGGAAAGCAGGCAGCAGGTCTATTGGTCAACTCCATTCAGAATTCAAAGTGTATCTAAACAAAACAATCAAATTTTGAATGGCCAGTTGCCGGCCCAAAGAGGGAGTGCATTTTCGTTGTGCTTCGCCTCGATTCCCCCTGCGGTGGCCCTGGCCCTTTGTTTCCCGAATTCCAAAAGCCCCATCCATAGTTTCATATAAGGGAAAGGCAAACGCATGTGGAAACGGAAGTTCTTATTTAGGTTTTGTTAGCGCTCCGCTTCAATCTAAGGTTTAATGCCCATTGAAATTCAAATGCCGAGGTTGACACCGCCAAATTGTTGCTGGTGTCGGGGGGGCGCTTCCACTTAGTAATAAAATTCCAACATAATTTTTACAATGGCACTTCCAGGGCTACTACTACACTTACGTTGAGTATTGTGTGTGCCCACTTTGGGGGCAAGCCCTTCCTTATTGCATTGATTTCCTCTCGCCTTGGCCGAAAGTTCAGTCACACTCTAGTTATTCCCTTGTCTCGGAAACTTACGTGATTCTTACAACATAACCAGTTCTCACTCGCATTTTCGGATGCTTTGTGGGTAGTTCTCTGATCTCTGTTTCTGCCGGAGACCGATATATCTACACTGTGCTACACCGCACTGCGGGTTCTCTGATCAGATTACAAGCCCAGCAGTCATAAAGTATGGGCTTTAATAGGGAATGATCCCTGCATTTGTTTCATATGGGTGATGTGTCGGTAAAAAGGTGGTTAAAGGGATATCTAAGATAAGACGATTCTTAATAAGACATGATTATGAGACTCCACGAAACAAAATTGAATCCTTCATAACCAATCGACGGGCTATTTATGTTATATATCTTACGTATGCTATTATTGCAAATTGAGAAATAGGTACTGAGTAAGGTATCCCACAGCTTAACTTGCGGTTATTGAGATTGAATATTTCGACAACAGATCGGTAGATAGATATATTCTTATTTTTTAAAGAAGGCATGGTTGTAGTGAATCTATTCTTAAAACGTATCATCATCAGAGAAGGACAAATCGATCTTCAATTACTGGCACTCGTGACATCATAATGTTCAGGACGGCAAGGGGTTTGCCTTCAAGTGAATTTATTTTCGGATACGCCGTAAAAATATAAAGAGCCCATTTTAAAACATACTTAGTCAACTTTATAGATGTGAAACGGCGGAAGAAACAATTAAAAAACAATTTGGCTTTTGACATATTTTGAGACTGAATCTTCAAGGTTTGTGCGCGCCTTTAAAATATTTCCAAATTTTGTAGGTTTGCTTTAATTTTTTTTTTAGAATTTTAAATCAACAGTATTGTGTGCAGCTCCATCTTAATAAATCGAATTTTTTTATAGTTAGTTTAGATTAAAGTTAGCTTTAAGCCTGCTGTTCAGTGTAATTTAAGAGGCTTCTCATGCGGGCCGTGCATTGGCGTATGACTGATAGCAGTGACTTACTGCTGGTTGGTGTATCTTGGCTGAAACATAAACAACGGCTAATGGCCACCAAGTCATTGAACCGCTAAAAGACAGTGGGCCAAGCAGCCGGATCATATCGGAGCGGCCCACGAGCAGAATTCTTTCAACACGTTCGAGAAACTCTGGAGAGGCAGAAGAAAATCACAATTTTTTTTGTTTAAAAAGAAACTGCTTGGAAAATGCTGGCAAAAAAATCAGATGCGAACGCACACGATGAAATGCTTATGTATTTGCGACACTTTGGACCGGGGCAATACTCACGTAGAAAATCACCGAAAAACGGCCATAAATAAGATTGTAATGGTCGGAGGACGGGGAAGCCACTGCCAGAACAATGGTCATCATAATTTTTTTTGCTCTGAAAAGAGAAAAGATGTAAACGAGCTGGTCGGGCGACAATGGCAGATGAGATTAGATTCTAGGTAACTGGCCATGAACTACCGCTAAGGAGGCTGCCGGAGGAGCGAGAACCGGGAAAAGTAAAAGTAAGCAGTTTAATTTGTTGCGCCTGAGTGGCTAAGAAAGCGGAATGTTAGGGAAAGGAGAAGAGGGGAAGGGAAGGGAAAGGAAAATTCAGCTGGTCAGTTGGTCAGCAGTCGGTGATCGTGGAATATTATTGGCCAGCTGCTGCTTCTCTCTCTCTAATGAGGCGCCCGACCATTCCAAATCAATTTAATTACAGCGAAATTTATGAGACACAAATGACGTTCCGCCACCTCGTATTTGTATTTGTATTTTAAGCAAACCCCAACCGCATAGAGGAAACCTCAGGAGCTCTCCGCTCCGCAAACAATCAAATGCTCATCATTGACAATCTCACCGCATAAATATTAAACACAAATACGATTCCTATTTTATTTTATTTGATTTTACGACCGACCATCGGCCGATGAGCAGCTGACGAGGAAGGAACGTACGAATCCCAGGAAAAATCCCATTTCCCTCCGCACTTTCCTTTCATTTTTTCCTGGCTTTCTTCCTCAGATTTTTTCCCGTCCATTGTCTCGGGGACTGACACTTCATAAATATGTCATATTTAATAGAGTACTGTGAGCTACTGAGGAAACGGGCGAGTAAGTGAAGGAAGCCACCGAGCAACCACCACGAGATGGTGTCCTGCATGTCCCCGGATTCCCGTTCTCTCACTTGCTTTCTCCTGTGTGCCATTGTCAACTTTTGATTGACTCGCACGAGCTGAAAAGATTTTCCAGCCGGGTGTCACTTTTTTTTTGCGCTTTTTTCGATCGAAAAAAAAATGTACTTCTCGGGAGGGAAACGTTTTTAAGGAAGAAATTATAGATATTTTTCCCGGACCCCTTGTAAGATGATATTGGGAACCGAATCTTGTCATAAATTTGACATTTAATCGCTTTGGGTTGCGAAAGAGAGAAAATTTACATTTCTAGGGAGAATCGGTCATCATGACTCAATTTCTTTTAAAAAGTATATTGAGTAAGGTTAAACTATCAGCTGTGAAGTCATCTGCAATTCAAAAGAACTCAAAGCGTATGCCCAGATTAGATTGTTCTTGATAAGGTAAAGAATTCGACTAAGTAGCGACATTCAAACAAAGGAGAGTTGCTATATATACACAGAACTAAAATATTTGTACTGATCTTTTCTTTTTAAAATCAAGTATCTTTTATATGGTTTGCGGTTTTAAAAAGCATAAGCTCTTTATAGCTTGAAGACAGTATCTTCTAGTGTACAGAATTAATTTAACAACTAAGTTAAGACTGATAAGGATGGCTCTTTTACGTCGCACTTCCCCCCATTAACTGATGAACGATAAGTAATCGTAGTTTACAGCCTTGGTGATTTTCTCTATTGGGTCCCTGTTACTTTTTTTCATTATTTTACCGCCGCGTGTTTTGCAATTTACTTTTCACTGTATGCGCATGATAAATGGGTTTCGACACAGAAACAAATTCAGTTCGGCCCCAAAACTGATAAACGAACCCAAAATGAAAAGCCCACAAAAAAGAGAATCAACAAAGAAGTCGTCTATGCCTATATAAACAGCGATATATATTTTTTTTTTGGGTGCAAATAAGAACGAGTTTGCTGAGAAAGTGCAAAATGGAGTACGGCATTGAGGAGCTGGCGCGAAGATGCTTTATTACCTGAGGACATGAATAAATCTCCTGGCCAATGGCAGCATCCCAAGACGGGCACCGAAAACCCTTTTAACCCTTCCAAAGGCTCTCGGGGCGTGGTCTTTCGAGGGCCTGCTCCTCGCCTGTGACCTTCGACTGGGTTTTGATATACACATGTCTGAATTAAACATCTTCTCCGTGTTCCAATTCAATTAATCACAATCCATCCAGCACATGCTCCGCTCCGAGTGATCTCTGAGAGATCTTTCCAATTACTTGTTCGCCGCCATCTGTTTATTTGTTTGTCTGGAACTTCGCACTTGGGCTAATGATGCGTGAATTTCTGTGTCAATTATGATTGTTTTTCCCGGATTTCTGGCCGATGAAGTCATGTTCCTGCCACCCGCAAGAATCCGCATTTCCATGCGGAATATGTGACTGCACGTGACGCGAGTCATATGTAACTGACGGATACAGTTTCAGGTACACACCCATCCACACACCACATCCCCCTCGCGTTGCGTGACGCCGATGATGCCCCAGGGGCGAACCTTGAAGTGTCGCAATCATTCGTGCAGAACTGTTCCTCTCCTCTCGACAAACAACAGTTGGACGGAATGGTCGGTGCCGGAGCCCCCGCCGACATACAAGTTATTGTCTTGTTTTGTTTTGACTTGTAATTAATCGCAAAATGTAACTACTGTTGGCTATGGGATTCTATTCCATAAACATAATTGGGGAGTGCTGCAGACATATCAGGTTTCAAATGGTTTTTAGTTAAGTTAGAGTAGAGATCTTGTAACTAGGATTTATTATATGCTCGTACAGTTCACTCTCTTTTATACACTTATAAAATATAGCAAATACAGCTGGAATTGAATCTAATAAAATGCCACTTTTAAGGGCAGTGTTCTCTCGGTCATCTTTCCCTGTATTTATTCATTATTTTCGTTACCTTTTCCTGTCTGCGACATCCTCCTTCGCCTCTTCTAATCTTGTTTGTGCGATCGCCCTTTTTGCCCCGAATCATTTGTGGGCCTTGCTAATTTTCCTTGCCTTTTGTCGCACCCAGAGACCGAGGCAGAGTGAGGCAGGGGAATAGGTAGATCTCCTTCGTCTCCTGCTCGCCCTGTGCCACCAGTCGCCTTGATCTTCTTTCACCGATCTCTGGGCAAACACAAAAAGAAAGTAAATCAGATTTTGGAGCAGATGTGCTGAATGTACACAGGCAGCGGGCATTTGAATCGTGAAAGGCACTCCAGCACCAAGCTCACAGGGTAAGAAGGCAGTTGGATTTGGGACAGGCGAGGTCCAGAGATTTATGGCCTGCTGTTCGCCAGATCTTAGAGACTGGACGACACTGTCGACACGGCCAGCCTACCTAAATATTTTCGTAGGCCCCATGCAAATATCCCACTCTCAATATGATTTATCCCAGAGAGCTGGCATGAAAGGCGCGCCAAATGGAGAATATTCCTTTATTTGGTTATGGCTTATTAAAATCACATTATTTAACCATTTATGGGCAGGCCTGATGTATCAAAACATCCGTAGAATATTTCAATGGGATGATCTATGGACAGCCGTTTTGTGGGATCTAATTAGTGTTCCAGGCCCCGTTGTTCCAGCTTTTATTCCGACTTTAAGGTTCGCTCTTGGTCAATGAATACTTTGGTCGCATTTTTGATGTTTTTATCAATTCCCTCTCTGGTTTTACGACTTTCGGTTTCAGCTGTATTTGTGGAGAGCCAAAGGACTGTCGTAAAATAATGCGATGACAGTTGGATAGGCTGCTCGTTGTGGCTACCGTAAACAACTAAACGCTTATAAACATTTTACGACGACAATCCTTGGCGCCTCCTGCTCAAATAAAATTAATGTTGATGTTTTTCCTGGATGCATGGCACGCTTCTTGGTGATAAAAAGACTCAGCCTGGTTTGGTTTCTTCCTTCCAGTTAAGTTACAGCTGCTGTCAGTCATAAAACTAAGCTATCTATATCTTCAAGTTTCGGGTCAGAAGGTCGGTCACCTGGCCGTTTGTTGTTCGGTGAAACATGTTTCCATAGTTGGATTGGGGAATGCCGGAAAGGGAAATGAAAATTTCCGTATTGTTCGCTAATTAAAATGCTTAACCCACATCAAGAGCCGTAAATCCCAAGCACGGGCAAGGGGCGGGCTGGCCTGCTTGGGCTGGCTGCCTTCATCTTATCGCCTCAATGGCAAAAGTGTATAAACACAAACAAACAAACCTTGAGGATATAAAGGAAAGGATAACAAATCCCAACCAACACAAACCCCTTTCTCGGACACTTTCTCCCAAGAACAGGAACAAGAAATGGAAATGGGAAATTCGGAAATTGAACCTCTGTCGAGCTGCAGCTAGTTTGCATACGTAATTATGTTGGGAATTTTGACAACGATGGCGACATTTGACATGAGTTTGAGTAACGATCCCAGAGAGATAAACAGAGGCAGCCAGGAGGAGGAGGAGGGATAGCCGCAGCCAAAGGGTTGCCCCGGACTGGCTGGCGCGGTTTGAACTTCACACATAAGCCGATCGCCCCGATCCCGATCTCGATCCCGATCCCGATCCCGATTCCTAATGCCTCGGGGTGCCCCATCCCAGACAGCGTCAGACATTTGACATCATTAGTCAAACTTAAAGACGCATTTGTAACTGGCTTGTAACTTTAAGCGCTTTAGGCTAATGACGAGCCATTAATTAGGCGAGATCGTCTGCTGCCAGCCAGCAATTTGTTACAATTCGAGCATTGAGAATTCGAGAAAGAAGCGGGAACCCGTCTTCCGCGTCTCCGTCGCCATCTTTGATCCAAAAACCATTCCCATTCACCATTATTCACCTTTAGGGGCATGCAAATTGCAAAACCGCGCTAATTTTTCTCTTGGTCGGCGTGTGCATATCGCTTTCAATTGAATTCAACAATTGAAATGCGCCAGGAGCAGCGGCCTGGCCCAGATTTATTTTGGTGTTCGGCATACTGAAGATTCCCAGTATTATATAACACAAAAGGCATATTTATTTCATTTTAATTTGTAATTTCGCGCTCTGGTCAGCAAGGCAGCAGTGCAAACCAGTTGAACTTGTCTTGTCTGCCGCTGTCCGTCGTCTCAGTCGATTAACAAGCGGCAGGAAAACAAGTTTCCGCCGTATGACAAACCCTTGAGACGGATCCCTATCCATGTCCATGTCCATGTGCATGTCCATGTCCATGTCCAGGGCCATGTCGCTGTTGATGTCGTTGTCCGTCTACCCGGGAGAAGGACTGCCTCTGTGTTTACTTACGCAACTCTTAACAACTCATAATAGAGCAATTTTCACGTGCGAGTCCAGTAAATCATCGCCGGCAAGCATTTAACTGGTCAGCCATTGTCACTCCTTCCTCCTGCCCTGAGATCCTGGGGTGGCTCAAAGGAGGAGTACCCACGTTCTTCTCCTGAAGTGAAATTGATCGCGGACACTTGGAAGTCTAATGGCCCGGGCTTGGTTCCTCGCTCTTGGAAAGATTTATGATGGCATCTTTATGGGCTTTTCATTTTTGTCCTACACTCGGGCGTGAAGTGCACGCCGTAAATCCTCTCCCAAGGAGGAGCCTCAAAAGCTCAGCCACCAGCAGCTGGTGCCGGGAGCCGCTTCAATTAGCTACCTATTCGCGGAGTATACCCTAACCTTGAGACCAGCTGACTGAGGGAATGCTGAATCTTAAGTCTGATTGAGTGACTGCGACTTGACAATGAGCTAATTTAAATCAGAAAAGTGTTCGAGCAAACTGACAATTTAAAGGTTTTTGCACGGGGGGAACCCAGGAGGTTAAAGGCAGACGGCAGACAATTGCCGAAAATTGAATAGGAAGCTTCCTGGCAAACATTCCCTCTGTCAATCAAGGGCGGCTGCTAAAAATACACCAGAAAGGCCGATGTGTGTGGAGGGATACCCGGGCATTAGCATAATGATGGGTGGATGGGTTCTTGAGAGCTGGAAACTTTTGGCCGCGACATGCACATAGGTCAGATGAGGAACAACGGAACGGGTTTCCGGGATCGCTAATTGCGCCGAGTGAACTTGTTTTCTTTTCTCAACTACATACTACTTAAGAGAGGAACTCCTTTGCTAATGATCCGATTGATGCTCTCTTCCAGATTCGTTTGTGAACAGCCAGGAATGGACGATCTCGCGCTCCGTTCCCGATCTGCGGCTGGGAATCGTCGGCTCCCTGAACTCGGGCAAGTCGGCCCTGGTGCACCGCTACCTGACCGGCTCCTACATGCAGGAGGAGTCGCCCGAGGGCGGCCGCTTCAAGAAGGAGGTCTTCATCGACGGCCAGAGCTACTTGCTGCTCATACGGGACGAGGGTGGAGCCCCCGAAATGCAGGTGAGTCTAGTGGGGTCCTTTCTGTTTGCCATGAAGTATTCATGGGAATGGGAAAATGATGTATTGCCGGAAAGGTTGGCCCTTCCCTGCTGCCGTACACAAATACATTTTCCCTTATCATCTTGTAAATATTTGAATTGAGGTCAACGTGGGATCAACTGGCTGGGAAAACTTTTAGGGGTTGTTACCCTCAGACGGTTTTTTTATTTACGATATAATTTGATTGAAACTTGGAGTAACTGTAGCTCGAACTTTCCTTCGTGGCTCACAGGCATATTCACAGTTATTTCCACAGCAATTATCCAAGTTTTTGCCAGTCTGGCTCTGCGCTAAAGTTTGCCTTGACCCGGCTCTGTGGGTAGGTACTATATGTGAGGAGAGCATGAGTCACTCGCAATCGAACTTCGACCTTTGGCAGCAGCACCAGCACCAGAAGCAGCAGGGACAGTGGCGCAATGGCAGATAAGCGTTTTCAACGTGTCCACGTCTGGGTGTTTTTGTTGGCCATTATGGCAGGACGTGATGCTGCATCATCATCTCCTGGCCGAGAGCCAATAGCTGGGCAACACAATTTGGCACACACACACAATGGCAACTCCTCCCAAGACTGCTAGCCAACCCCTGGAGCTCACCTAGCTGGCAGCAACCCCTGCTGCAGCTCCGATCCACTGCGGATGCAATTGAATTCGGCCTTTGTCAATATACACGGGCAGTGTAATTAAAGTGAACTTAACCACGGGCTATTTACATTCGAACGGGCCTTGACTCATTGATTCGCCCGAGGCCTTTGTGGCTCAAGGAGCTTTTGTTCGGCTATAGCCTTTGATATAGGTACATCGAAGTATTGTAGTACACATATAATATACTCGTATAGTAGTGTGCTCGACGTCTGCATTTACATTTTCGCAATTGCAATTTCGCTACCCCTCTCCGTGTGCCAAAAAGTCCTCGGTCGTGAAGCCTTCGCCTGCGGCTTAACGGGCGAAAGTGAGGATTATAAATTTTAAGCCGCTTTCGCTTTTCACTAGTCTCTCTCATTTTTTATTTGCGGTTCTATTTACACGTCTCGTGGAGGGGCGGGGTTCTTAGGGGGTTGCTTATAAAAAATGTGCCAGGCACGCGACCCTCGAAATCCCAATAATATCCCTATAATCCTTACTCTATCCCTGCTGACTGACTGACAGTCTTCCGCGCTATTTGCTCTCTCTCCCGTCGCTTGCCATTTTTATTCAAATTGCTTTTTTTTTTTGTAATAATTTCCTTTCTGTTTAATTAGAAGTTTGTAACATTTTTGCAAGTCAAGCAGATGATTGACCTAAATTATCAGTGGGATACACATAACAAAGGATTAGGACTTAAAAGGGAGTAATTTCGAAGTACAGTTTGAAACTTGTGGCGGAGTAGGGAAATATAGCTATAAATCGATACGATATATAAATCGATATTTGAACTTGCGATATACTCGCAATAAGTCGATATTATTTGTGATATATCGGACTGTAACAAACAAATTACTGAGAATTGGTCGATAATATCGATATTTTCAAGTTGTATGCGAGCTTTTTTGATGTGTAAAATTTGTATATATTAAACTTAAGGATATATTTTCAATATTGAACTTTTTTCTATCCTATCGATAAATGTTCCTAGTACTGCTGTTCTGTCATGAAAACCTGCCTTTTCTGCCTCAAACATAACCATCTAAATTCCCTAGCACTGTTATTAAATAATACAAACTCCATTCAAGAAGTAAACGCTTTGCATTATAGTGGAAATATGTCCATAATTATAGTTTGAGAGCCATTCAGAGTGACACAATTCGTAATACATTTTGTGCGCTTCATTGGACACTGATGCAACTTTCTCCCGATGCACATTGCATAATCGTTACATTCACTCAGAAAACTGTCAATCAACCCTCTCACTTGAGCGCACTTTCTGATCCCACACCCACCCCCCAAAAACCCCCTCAAACTATTGTTGCAATAATCATTCTTTCCAATTCACAAATTCGTTCGCTGTCTGCGCCAGACAAACTTAACTAATTTTATATCACTTTCATCGGCTAACTTGCGTCAGTCACATCTTTATGGGACATAATAAACCCATATTTCATAAGCAAAATAACCCTCGGCTGTAACTGTAACTTGTAACTGTAACAGCAACCCCCCCAGAAGGAAGTATGCGCAACCCAGAAGACCACCCTCGCAAGGGCAGCGTCGTTCTCACAACAGAAGTAACAGTCGCCCGACTCTATATGAAATCACTCATTCAATGGGCGACTCGTCGCCACTCTGTCGCGATTGTAGTTGTTTTTTTTTTTCGGTTTCTCCAGCGAAGGATATCATTACCATATACGAGCCATGAGACGAGGACTACAGCGCCAGCTACATACAAATATTGCATGCGACCAGAATTTTGTCGATTCCGTATTGTGAGACACTCGCGGAACGCTTAAAAGGAAGATGTGGGGGAAAATTATTGACATCAAAGTTCAAGTTAAATAAAGTAAAATAGTGAAGATTGTTTTAGTATTTTATAGTGTTTTTCAGAGATATTTTCCAACAGTTTAAAATGTTGTAGTCAATTCTGCTGTTATCGGGGGTGCTAAAGACATTACTGGGAGCCTTAAATCCTTTTAAAATGTGCCAAAAAGTATGCTACAAAGTTTTACGTGAACAATTTCATTGCATTCTTTTAGATTTTTAAAGGGCTTTTAAAACCATAGCCAATTCTCTATATCTTAATATATATGTTCGTTAAATAATGTGAAACCGTAACCATTTTTGTGACCCGCATTGTGCTGAGCTTACTTCTTATTTTTTCCTCGTCATCAGCATATGTACATATGTGCAGTAAGCAGTCGCCGGAACAGGACCCCTCCTCCACACACTGTATAACAGGGTTTATGCGTTGCCCAATTCATGCTTTTATTTCGTTCACAAACTTTATACAAAAGTATACACAAGAATTAACAATGCATTTCAGCAGTATTCTATAAAATGTCGCCTAATGACAAACAGTAAACTGGTGACATTGTGTTTACATTTTAATAACCTCACTGGAGAGGCATTTTTCTTCGTGGCATTTACACGTATTTCGGGATTCATAGAACTCACCGCATAAACTGAGCAGATCGCAGACACTCGAGTCCTTCGTCGCCATTTGGTGCAACTTTTTTGCGTTCCCCTTTTTCGCCTGTGCTTCGTTTTTGTTTCCTGTTTCCTCTGTTTTCTCTGCATACATTTTCACAACAAATCATAAAAAGTGGCTATGATGGCGGCGCCAGCGGGAGATGCGGGTAGTTGGGAACAGGGAGCGGGGAGCTGGGAGCAGGGAGCGGGGAGCAGACTACCACCCACCACAACACAATGCACATACAGCAACACAGCGACGCAGACGAGTGTCCTCGTTGCCAGGACATTCTGGCAGCCAGTTGTTTGTCGACTGGCGTCGCGTGCGGGCGGCTTTTTTCCGACGGACTACGACTGCCGCTTCTGTCACAGGACCACGCAGCCCCAACTCCATGAGCGAGTTACATAAATAATTCAACGAACTCGCAGAGTTGTCCAGGTGAAGGGCCTCTTTAATGCATTATTAATTGATTCGATTGGAGAACAGTCAATCAATATAGGCGGCCGAACTCCACTTCCTTGGCAATCCTGCGCAGAAACAACAGAGCCTGTTTACTTCTGTCCATATTAAAGTTCATTATCCTGCCGAACTCGGCGAGTGTGTGTGTGTGCTTGTGTGAGGCATACAAAAATCATTAAAAAGTTTAACACACGCCGAGCAAGGCGAGTGGAGTATAGAAGGCTTCAAGTGCTTCATTAGCGACTTTCTCGAGTGTGTGTGTGCCGAGTCCTCCGCCAGCCCATCTGAAATACTCCTCTCGGATGGAAGGATGGAAGCAAAGGAGCCATACCATATATGTCCATTGTTTTGCGCGCTTCCGCCAGACGCCGCATTTTTTGTTTACTCCTCGGTCCGCCCAAGTCGAATCCAAGTCCAAGTTCTTCCTCCCCTGGAATCCCCCCGTTGGGCGACCAAAGTCAAGGACTCTGAGCGTCCCAAAACGGGCCGTTTTCGCAGGACTCCCATTGTTTTCTGTTTTTAGCTTTCAGCTTCCACAACCCCTTCTTCTTCTTGGCAATCTTACTCACACTCTGCTTCATTTTTATCCTTACAGTTCGCTGGCTGGGTGGATGCGGTAATCTTTGTATTCAGCCTCGAGAACGAGACCAGCTTCAATACCGTCTACAACTACTATACGAAAATGGCGCATTTTCGGAATGGACAGGACATACCCATGATACTGGTGGGGACGCAAGGTAAGTGAATAGTAATTTTACATTATAGTTTTCATATAAATTCAAATATTATAGTTATAATAGTAATTAACAATGATTTCGTGACTGCAAGCAATTAGAACATTTCATAATTACTCGGGGATGCTAAAGAAATCGCAATAGTTTTCAAACGCCTTACAAAAGGTTATGCTACAAAATTGTACATCGTGTTTACATATGTGATTCATAAAATGATTTCCTTAAAGGAAAGTAACATAAATAAGCAGGGGTGCCATAGAATTCGATGCGAAGTTAAAATCTTTTCAAAAACATCCGAAAGTCTGCTTTAATATTTACAAAATTACAATTTACAGTGAATCTTGAACCCAAAACATTTCTTTGCTTTCAATGAATTTTCAATTGATTTCTTAGACACCCCGACATATTTAATTTATAATAATATTATTTTATGCTATAACTATTATTATTATTATCCATTATAACGTTTCCTTTGATTCCAGATGCCATTAGTGAGCGTAATCCACGGGTAATTGATGATACCCGAGCTAGGAAGTTGGCCAGCGATCTGAAGCGTTGCTCCTACTACGAGACCTGCGCCACATACGGCCTGAACGTGGAACGTGTCTTTCAGGATGGTGAGTACACTTGAAAGAGTCAATCCTGGAGAACCTATAATTCAAAATTAAATTATTTTCAGCCTGCCAGAAAATCCTGTCGCAGCGCCTGCCGCTGCCGCCTCAGATGCAGCCGCCGAGACCCACAACCCCGCAGGGCAGTCGCCTAGGGCTGGCGCCCTACCAGGCGCCACCCACCAACGGACAGCGGAGCCAGCAGCAGCAGATGCCTCTGCGGATGAGCACGGACTTTACACAGGCGGAGCAGAAGCTCTGGTCCCTGCAGTCAGGCGGAGCGCCGGCGACGGCCACCACCAACGAGAACAACAACATCACCAAATACAATCCCGCAGCGGCCAGCTCCCTCCTCCAAGGTGACTGCTCACAGGTGCAGCTTCGAGACCCACGCGACCTGGCGCCGCCGCCCGGCAAGGAGCTGCCCACGCCCACCTCGACGCCGACGACCAGTCGCAAGAGCCGACGGCGATCCAACCTGTTCATCCCGTCCTCCTCGAAGAAGGCCGACAAGGACAAAGAGCCAAAGAGCGGCGAGCTGGGCAGTGGACGCTCCATACCCATCAAGCAGGGCTATCTGTACAAGCGATCGAGCAAGTCGCTGAACAAGGAGTGGAAGAAGAAGTACGTGACGCTCTGCGACGACGGCCGGCTCACCTACCACCCCTCGCTGCACGACTACATGGACGACGTGCACGGCAAGGAGATCCCGCTGCAGTACGTCACGGTGAAGGTGCCCGGACAGAAGCCGCGCGGCTCCAAGAGCATCATCACGAACAGCGCGCTGACCAGTTCGCTGATGGCCAACGGCCAGAGGTCTCAGAATGCACTCAGCGACGGCATCGGCTGCCTCACGCTGGCCAAGGACAATCAGCGCAAGCTAAGCGAGAAACTGTCGCTGCTGGGCGCCGTTCCAGGAGCTGCTGGCGGTGGATCCGAGCCCCTGAAGTCGAACAGCTCGCAGCAGACGAGCGGCGACGAGGGCATTGCCATGTCTAACTCCAATTCGCAGACCTTCATTGCCGGAGAGGCGACGGCAGCGGCTGCCAGCAGCAAATTGGAGGCCCAGACGCCGAACGTGAAGAAGCGACACCGCCGGATGAAGAGCAGCAGCGTGAAGGCAACCGAGGCGGACGACAATGACGGCTACGAGTTCTACATTGTTTCGCTCGATTCCAAGCAGTGGCACTTCGAGGCCGCCAATTCTGAGGAGCGCGACGAGTGGGTGGCAGCCGTCGAGCAGGAGATCTTCAAGAGCCTCCAAAGTATCGAGAGCACCAAGACCAAGCAGGCTACCAGCACGGACCTGGCCGCCATGCTGGCCATTCGCCAAAGGGTGCCAGGAAACGGACACTGCGTCGACTGCGGAGCGCAAAGTGAGTTTAACTTTTAAATTTTACAGCATTTTCAACAGCAAAAAGTTCAACTTATAAACTCTCCATACATTTTCATTGAATGAGCGTAAAAAGAAAAGTTCAACTGAGTACATTCAAGAAAGAACCGAAACATCGTTTTCTTTTCTTTGATTATTTAATAGTTTATTTTAAAATAAGGTAGAAATATATCTAAATGTGTTGAAAAAAAGTTTAAATCATTATACAAAGTACTTTCTTTTTAACAAATTCCCAAAGATCACCTCTTATAGCGCCTTAACTGTTAAATTTCAATAACAACCTATTTTCTGTTATATTTTTAAATAATAACCTTCCTTTTTTCACCAATGTTCTTTGCAGATCCCGAATGGGCTAGCTTAAATCTAGGAGTTCTCATGTGCATCGAGTGCTCGGGTGTGCATCGCAATCTCGGTTCACACATCTCGAAGGTCCGCTCGCTGGGCTTGGATGACTGGCCGTAAGTATAGATGGTGCCCCCTGCTCCTTAAGCTGTTTGTGACTCATTTATTTTGACAATTTCAGGTCTCCCCATCTCGGCGTAATGCTGGCCATCGGCAACAGTCTGGCCAACTCCGTCTGGGAGGCAAATACGAGGCAACGAGCAAAGCCCACGGCACAGAGCAGCCGAGAGGAGAAGGAGCGTTGGATACGCAGCAAGTACGAGGCCAAGGAGTTCCTCAGCCCACTCAGCAGCGGCCCCTCGGCACATCCCGGCCAACAGTTGATCGAGGCCGTGATTAGGGCCGACATTAAGTCGATTGTCTCGCTCTTGGCCAACTGCCCCTCGGAGGTGACCAACGCGAATGTCAGTGCCAGGGATGTGCGCACTCCGCTGCTGCTGGCCTGCGCCATAGGCAATCTGGCCATAGCCCAGCTCCTCATATGGGTGAGTCCCCTAGCGGAAAGTGCTAAAAACGGTGTACTTACCATCTTTCCTTGTTACAGAACGGCGCCAACATCAAGCACACGGACCACGAGGGTCGCACGTGCCTGGCCTACGCCCGGGCAGCCCAGTCGCTGGCCACCGCCAAGTCGATTAAGGCTGCTGCCGCCGCGCAAGCGGGCACCGCGATTCCCGCTCCCGCTCCACCCGCCGCCAATGGTGGCATACCGGCTCCCCAGTACAACGTCGAGGACACAACCGCCCTGGTTGAGCTCCTGGAGGGACTGGGCTGCCCCGAAGCGGCGCCTCTGACCGCCAGCGGCACCCTGCCCCGCAGACGGGACACGCTGGGCACGCCCTACGAGAAGTCTGTGTCGGGCGTGATCTGAATACGAATAGTTCAATTCCAAATAAGATAATCGTGGATTTCGGTGTAGAAATTGTAAAATTGACCATTGATTTCGATTTTCTGTTATACGTAAAGCAATTAGTTGAAATTTGAGCGCGGACAATTTGTATAGCGTTTAATACGTCTAGATTTTACACATGTTGTGCAAATGTTTTTATTACTATTATTTGGCAGACGTTGAATGAGTAAATTCACAAGTTTTATTTATGTTTCCTTTTAGTTTGTTTAGTTGCTAAGTCAAAAAAAAAAGAAAAGAAAAGAAGAAAACCTGTACAGTCTTGTTGTAATCTCAAGTGTATAATTTATTATTTCGACTTACGTATTACTACCTACTTATATTATTATTGTTTTAATCGTGTGCAGGTTTTTATGTCGTTTGCAAAACAACAGATTAGAAATATTATTTGTAACTATCGATTAGAATCAGCGGATAGCAAAGAAGACTTGACTCAGAATGGTAAAAGCAAAATATATACAATATACATACACCAACAATAGGCACAAGTTGATGCAAAATATACGTATAAACAATGTGGATCTAAGATTAAAGCCAAAAACAAACTTATTCTTTACGATATATACACGAGCCCCCATATATTCTATATAGTTGAAATTGCTTGATAATCGTTTACTCTAATGAGCACGCCACACATGTAGCTTATGCTGAACCAAACTCAGAAGACAAACAAGTTATTTGTTTAACTCAAATTCGGACAAGAAAACTAAACAAAGAAATTTGCTAAGCGGATAACAAGTACTTCAGAATTTAACATTCTGGTGGCATTGGATCCGAGTAGACATCAAATTAAATTGAAAGTATTTCAAACCTATTATACAACATAGTCTTAAATCAATCTATAAATATTACTATATGTATACACCCCTCAATATTGTGTACGATTTAAGTACGAATTACAAACCACACAACGTGACAAACTCAATCTAATTGGAAGGAAAAGTATAGCACCCAAAATCACAAAAAAATACAAAAAACAAAAACAACAAAAACGAAAACCCCTCAAATAAAAATCTATTAAACATTTTAAACGTGCATTTTGAATGGAATTTAATTAGATTTGGGTGGAGCCTGAAAGACAAAAGAAACAAAGCTTGGACAGGGCCTGTCTGAAAATTACTTACTTATTTATTGTTTAATAACTGCGATCTTTATAATCAAAATTATTCAAATATTTAGAGAACGGCGTTTTGATATCAAATAACTTTATATCGAAAGTCACGCCTATTCATTAATTACTAATTTTTTCATGATTTTTGAGGGCGGAAGTGGCCGTGTGCAAATTCTAAAACAAACTTCATCTGCGTGCCACAGATATGACTGTTCTCACCAAAATTGGTAGCTCTAGCTCTGAAGAACTTAAAGATCAATTGCTCGAACATTCTGTCTGGCTCGGGACTAAGACAGTGTTGCTTGTTAATGTTTAAATACCCGGAAGCCATATGCTACAATGTCTGTATATATAATAAAGCTTCGTGTCAACCGAGAATGTAAGATAAAAACTTAACGGATATGTTTAATCTGTGTTCACTGCTCTGCAGCAGCAAATCTAATTCGAGCGGAGTCGAAGTTTATCTTTGCCGAATAGGGATATTTTAATCTGATACTTCCTATAGCAGCTATATAAGTTTTATTAAGATGTCTTAAAAAATAGCGATAATATTTTATTCCGGTCTTATTGATCCTATATAATATAGTGATCCTATTGCGGCCATTCCGACAAATGTACATATATATGTACATAATGCTTGCATAAAAAATAATTGTGAAATAACGGTCCATCAGCCGATGGATGGTCACGGTTAGATTGAATCGGTTGGTGATGCTGCTTCCTCAAAAAATACAAGGGCTATGAATTTCGGGCCTTGTATTTCAAAGAAAAATTTTGTGTTTTTCTAGCCTGAGCTTAAAGCAGAAATATTTTCCTGCCACAGATCTGGGAGCGCCGTATTATTATGCCAGATTCTATAAAAATCTTTGGGACGAGTTACCTTCAAGCAAAACAACAAGTATGTGGTTGGGCGCTTTATTTATTCAAACAAGTTTAACAAGCTCTCAATTTTGGAAACAGTTAAAGTGATGTAGAATTTCGTTTACATATGTATGTGCGACATTTTTCGATATTTCTCTATGGGAGAAGGTTGCATTGTGGGTCCCACAAGCAAGATTATTTGTAGGTCTGAACTATAATGTAAGTTTTTATGCATGTATTGTTTTATAGAGAAGATGTATGATCACGCGGACATCTAGTTTAAAGAGTGATCAAAAACAAATAAATTTGCTTCGTCTGCCAAACCGCGAACGAAACTAAAACACTGCAGGAAAGATGAAGAGGCTCGGGAACCACAGAATTCAGCTTGATACAGAAATAGCGAACTCTTGGAAGCAGGCGCAGAAGCACGTGTAGAAAGTCGATCAATCCTGGTATCCGCTACAGCGCTCTTGCCATCTTTCCTTCCTTCCGACTTCCTTATGAAGACCTCTTGACCGTGAACCACTTAGGCACTTGCCTGTAATAAGGTTATTCTCGAAACATATATAATATTTTTTTTTTTTTTTACGTTTTTGGTTTTGTTAAATCTTTGTTGTTGCCGTTTGTCCATGTAACACTAGCTGAAGGTCGTCATCATTGTTTCCATCAAGTTGAAAGTGAACGATTTTGATTGGTATTTTGTTTTGTTTTTTGTCCTAAACACAACAACAAGCAAATTCCGAGCAAAGCTGCTGCTGCTGCTGCGTGAACTGAGCGAAGGAAGGGGATCGTGCTCTCCCACTGATGGTACTGATGGTAAAAATGTCAGTTTTCTTGAAGGGGAAACACGGCCACAACCGAGGCTGCAGCAGCGATTGCTGGTTAGGTTTTGCCGTCGTTCTTCGTCGGCCGTCTCGTTAACTTGTAACTCCATGTCGATGTATGGTTGTACAGACAAAGCTCGCTCGCCTGCACCCGTTTTTTGCTTGAATCGCATGTGGTCTGTAGTTGCCTTTGTTTTGCCGCCTTAGCGCCCGCTGCCGTTGCCGCCGTTCCACTCGGGCCCGCTCATTTTTTGTTGGCCTTGAACTTGGCATAGAAGCTCTGGATCTGGGCATGGCGCACGGGTATGGAGTCGAGGATTCCGGTGTAGCTGAAATTCTGCTGCTGGCGGTTCTTCTCGTGCAGATTATCGCCCGACAGGTACGTGACGACGCTCTTCTGCAGCTCGCTGACGTGCGGATCGGCATGGTTGGCCACCAAGTGATTGCAGAACTGGGCAATCTGCAGGAAAACTGAAGCGTCACGGTCTGCGGGAGGAATTATTAGTTAGCACTTTGTTTTCCGATAAACACATGCTGAACTCACCCATCTTGCGGGATATCTTCAGCAGGGACAGCGGCTGGCTCTCGTTATCGCGCTGTGCTCGCAAGTGGCGGTTGCCATGCTTGAATTCCTGCTCCAGCCAACGGATGACATGGCGAACATTCTCGCTGCGCTTCTTCAAGTCATCCAACTCATTGAGCACTAAGTGGAAAGAAAATATTAGATAAGATTAACGATATGGCTTTTGGGATTAAATTGTGGCAAAGACTTGTTAATATCAAGATGAATAACGCTTTAAAGTTCAAACTATCTTAAAAATTTGTTAGAAAAGCTAGAGAGAGACGCAGATATACACAAAAATATAGTAAAGTTTATAGCGATGAAACAGCTAAAAAAAACTTTAAAAAAGAAAGACAAACTCGAGCTATTACTTTATAAGTAGTATAGATAGTATCGTTAAATTTAGATTATGGAAACTTTGATCATAAAAGAACAATGCGCCATTAATACTTTTCACGTCGACAACTTCTCCTTTAAGCTGCTTTAAACTAAACTCTATAAAACTACATATGTGTGGTTGCACTCACCTGCATTCGGAATAAGGACAATGCACTTCTTGGTCCTCACCAGCGACTTGACAATGCCATTGTATTCGGTCAGTGCCTTAGAGTCGACCACCACGAATGGGGACATCAGAACGTGGGCGGGACTGTCGCGCAGCTCCTCCTCGAGCGTCTCCACCTCGTTCTGGAGCCAAAGCTTGCCCATGAGCTCGCACTTCTTTGACATGGCCTCCGAGCGCTCCTCGTCGGCGCCCGAGCTTGATTGCACGTTCAGCTTCTCGATTACGCTGTTGGTGGTGGTAGAGGCGGAGGTGCCTCCGGCAACCGAGGTGCTAGTGGCACTGGCTATGGCAGCCGCCGCCTTCTCGGCATTGCGATTTCTCAGATAGCCCTTGCGCGGCACTTTGCGGCACTCCTCCACGGTGTCCTTCTCCTCGTTGCTGGTGTAGCTCTTGCGAACGATGCCGTTCTTGCGGTCGGAGTAGCGACGGGTGCGTCCCTCGTTTCGCTTGGTTCGATTGGTTTTTGGAGCAGTGCGACGCTCGCGGCGACGCGATCCGGCGCCCTTCTTCTCCTCGCGCTGCTTTTTCTTCTGAGTCTCCGTGAAGCGACGGGTCTTCACGCAGAATCTGTAGTTGAACTTCTTCTGCTTGCAGATGAAAAAACCGAAGTCGACCATTTTGAAAATGCGGAGTATGGACTCCTCCTGGGCCGTGACGCGCTCCCTAATGATTGTCTCCCAGTCGAGCGTGATCTGGGTGCTCTGAAAGATGTCGAAGTTCTTGAAGGCAAAGTCCTCAGTAAGGGGCACGTTGGCCCGCACGTCGAAGAGCTCGACGAGGGAGTCGCGCACGTTGGCGGTGGTCAGCAGGTCGCGCTCAAAGTACACCTTTCTGGTGAAGACGTCGATGTTGCAGTAGTTCAGCATCTTCATGATCTTGTGCACAAACTCGGGGTTCGAGTGGTAGCATCCGATGAGTATCTCCGGATTGATGCGCAGCCAGTCGAAAAGCATTTTGAGGGCCCTGATTGTCGGCTCGTTGTGCAGACAGTCAATGACAATGTTCGGATTCATTTTCGTGTACTTGTTGCGATAAACCAACTTTTTCGGGGGCTCCGAGCAGCTGACGGGGGGAGCGGATGCTGGTGCAGCTGCCACAGTCTGTGCAGTCTGTGGCGCCTGCCCCTCCATCGACTTTTTTCTCTGTGACTCTTCAGCGCTCTTGAAATTCAACTGCAGCACCTCAAAGCTGCGCAACAATTCTTCAGAGTCCACTTCCTGGGAGTTGGGGCGACGCTCCTCCATATCATCGGGGTACACAATCCTCTCCTCCTCAATGACCACGTCTTCGTTATCCGAGTAGACACCGCCGCCGCCCGATTTGCGCTCCTTCTTGCTATAAGTAGCTGAAAGATATCAATTTAAAATGTATTAAACGGGGAAAAGTATACACAAGGTCAATTTGTACTATGAGGAATCCTTCAAGCTGTTATGTTGCTTATACGGAAACTATAAACTATAAATAGTTTAGGAAGTCATTAACCGATTTTTCGAAAGTTTCTATACTCTATTTGTAATCTAATTTTCATTGAAAATCTGTCAAGAAACGTGTTTATATAATTCACGAATATTTGAGTTTGAGAAAGCTCTGCACAAAGTGGGTGCTGCGCGAGATCACTTTTGATGAAAAACAGCGATATGTTGATGATTCGGAACTGGGTTTAGGGTTAATCAAGCACTATAAGCCCAAGATTTTGCGTCGATTTTGCGGGATGACCATATGATCATATTCGCTACCTATAAAAAGGAAGGACCATCAACCGCGACGATTAGACGATAAGGCTATTGGACCGTTTGAAGGATGGAATCGCCGGAACACGACCGCATTTGAAAAAGAGGAAAGTGCTGCTTCACCAAGGTAACGCACCGTGGCACAAATTGGCTAATCTGGCCGATGCGACTATAACCTGTTCTCAGATGGCAAAATAATGGTCCCTGGGAATGAATATTCGTCGAATAAAGACGTGATCGCCAAAACTGGGGCCTAAGTAAAGGACAAATCGTACTACAAAATTGGTATCGAAAAGATAGAGGGTTCCTTGTAAGGAATTATGTTGAATTAAGCAAATAATTTCACCAAAAGATATACTATGGTAGGACGGAAACTATTCAATTAATGCCTGAAGGTTGAGAGTTTTGAATAGGAACTAAACTGGCTCTCTTCCGGATGGTCTCACCTGTTCCGTAGTGCTCCTCTCCGCACGGCGGATCTCCCGGGTCAGCTGCATCGATGTCACTGAAGTCGGTGTCGAAATTCGAGCTGAGATCCGTGTAGTCCTCCTCGTCGCTGTAGAAGTCCGTGTCCAGCTCACTTTCGCTGTCGTAGCAGGAGCTGTCGTCGGATTGGGCGATCTTGCGACGTCGCCGACGCAGGCGCATGCCGCGGCGCTTGCTCTTGCACGAGAGCGGAGTCTTCAGATCGGATTCCTTCGCCTCGTCGCTGGAGCGCGTGGAGACTGCCTCGGCGACCTTGTCGCCGTCCGTTGCCTCCTGCGTTTTCGCCTCCTCGCCGGAGTGCTGGCTGTCACGCGAGTCGGTGCTGCAGTCCTTCAGCGAGTGTGGTCGGGGCGGCATCAGCTTCTTGTCCTTGCGCTCGCACTCGCCGACGGCAGCCAACCAGTTCTTGTACTCGTTGCGAGACTTGCGCACCACCGTGTCGAAGTCCTGGAAGCGCTGCTCGTACTCCGCCTGGAAGCGCTCGTTGTCGGCGGCGCGGGCCAGGATCGTCTGTTCAATGCTGACGATGCAGGCGTCCATTAGATCGGAGCAGGCGGCCACCAGAAAGGCGTGCAACGAGAATACCTTCGGCGAGTTGATCATTTTCAGCTTAGAGAGGCAGAAGAACAGGATAGAAACGATCTTAAAGATGCTGGCCTCCGGGACGCGCAGCTGCTGCGAGCAGAGAATCTTGCGGAGGTCGATCAGGACGCAGTGGCACAGGCCGGTGAAGTCCGGCACTTCCTTGTCGAAGAAGAAAATGTCCACGACGAGGTAGAAACGTGCGAAGAAGTCCTCAATGCTGAACTCGAGCTTCTCGGGATCCATTTGCTCCAGATACTCTGTGTGCTTGGCGAACAGCTTGTTCAGATTGTTCTCGCTCAACTCAAAGGGCTTGATGCACACGAGGGAGTACAGGTAGTGGTAAGTCGAGTCCAGGTCGTAGTTCTGGCCGTAGTAGAGGGTGCCCAGCTGGTTCTGGGCCATGCCGATGGCCGGGTTGAGCTTGAACGCCTCTAAATAGTACTTCGCCACCTGCTCCTTGCTAATGCTTAGCTTGCTCTCAATGCGGAAGTCGAGGAAGTAGCGATGCAGATCGCCCAGGCTGAGGAGCGACGAGTGTATGGTGTCAAGGGCGAAGGACACTGCCTCTAGGCTCTTGTCTACCGCCTGGGTGCCCCCATGCGAGGCCTCCTGGGGGTCGCCGATCATGTCGCTTATGTAGCCATCACTGATGATGGAGAAATCGATTAAGTATTTGAGGTCCAGGTCGTAGATCTCCTCCATGCGGGAGGACAGACGCTTGTAGGTGAAGATGCCCGCGCAGAGGAATCGCTCCATCTTCTGCATGTTCTCCTGTGCTGTGGCCGCGTCCAGGCCCTGCTTGTGCCAGCTCTTCTTCACAAAGGCTATGAACTCGTAGTAGCCACGTCGCCACATCACCTCGCGCACCTTCTTGCCCACCGACTGGTAGTCCTTGAAGATGATTTGCTTGCACAACTGCACCAGCAGCGATCGCTTCTCCTCGATCTCGTGCTGGAACAGCTGGCCCACGGACTGGACATTCTTCTTGGCGTCGTCCAGCTGCTTGGACGCCGTGTAGAGGGATCTATCGGGGTTCGTATACGTTTGTTATTTGTTTTCACGAGCCGGGGCGGCAACCTTACCTATACAGATCCTTCACCTCCTGGCTGAGAGTGCAAGTGCCGTTGCCGTTGTCCAGGCCCCTACAACGATTCGCTCCCCCGTCCATGGCGCACTCGCTCGAGGCATTAGAGCCGCCCGAGCTGAGTGTCGCCTCCATTTCCAAAGATGCTGTGGAAGAAAGGCGACAATATTAGGTTAAATTTGGAAATTTCACGAAGGTAACGCGTTTCTGCACCGCTGGCAGTACAATATTGTACCCACTAGATATCCGTAGAATGCTTCAGCTCTTTCTCGAGATTACCCGATATTCCGCTGACGAATTGTTTTTCAAAATATATATTTTTTACTGGACTTTACGGCTTTGTTTTTGTTTTTCATCAACTGGTGACGCACACGAATACATGGGTAAAGTGTTGTCCGAGTGTGTGTATGGCGTAGTTTCGTTTTATTGAATAATCAATTAAACGCACACCGTGTTGTCTGCGTCTGCTCGCTGCTCTGGTATTTTCGATATTGCGATTGCGAAATAACCGAAGGCAATACGATGCACTGAAGTGCCACTGCTGCCAGCTGCTGTCTGCCTAGCGGTTGCTCAGGTAGTCGGGGCGGGGCTGTTTACCTGCATGATTTGCATTACCTTTTATCGGATTTGTTGCTGTTATGCTTGTATGCTTCTGCAAATTTCACGTTTTCCTCTTCCTTTGTTAAACAACAAAATGGCGCATACACGGTCAGACTGAGCTGTCTGGCCAACGATGTATGATGGAATGCCTTGGGTACATCGCTTGCCAACGTATTATAAGGTAATTATCTTTTAGGGTGCGTAAAGAGAGTCCAGGTAAATTGTAAAGTAATATCGACTGAACCCAAACTAGTCAGCCTGACCTGAAATTTATCTTTTTGATGCTTCATACGGATTGAACGATCTCTTTCCAGCAAATAATAAACAGTGTTGGTGAAAACCATTCCGAGTTTAGTTATCGGCGCATGCGATGTATCGATTATTATTTTACTTATGCGGGATTTTCAAAAAATTCAGATTTAAGGTGAAGGTCTCTCTATGACCCGATTCTATTATACTACAATGATTGCTTTTTCCATAATAGTGTTTTACATTAAAGCACATCTAGAAAAAGACAGAAAATATATACGTAAACTAACTTGTAGGCAGAATTTGATATAATTATTTGACTTGTGTGCTTGCCCGTCGTATTATTTCTTTCAAATACACACCAATAGTTATAGTTTTCTATATTTAATAATTTCGATATTTCGGGACGATTTTTTTACTTTCGGCTGTTCTTTTCTCACATTTATTAAATGAAACCCCACTTTTAATGGAAACCCTTTCTTGAAGACAAAAGTAATGCGAATCCGTTGTTATTAGAGTTTATTCACAAAGACATATGTTAATACTTTTGTACTCCATGGGTACGAGACTTTAATTTATTTTTACAGAAGGCCAAAACCAAAGCTTTATATTTTGAGCTAAAATACAATTTTGGAAATATTTTGCTGTTGGAATAATCACATAATTGTATATTAGTTAAATGTTCACATGTTATGTATTCATCTTTGAAAATAAGCCTTTTTGTTTGATTTAAAAATATTAAGTAATTTTTTTAATCTTATTTTAATTACTAGTTGTCCGTCGTTCCTTTTTTTATTTCGATTTAGTAGTTTTTAGGGAAGAAGAGGTCTTCGTAATTTATAAATATTAATTCCACATTCTTAACACTAATCACAAACAATATAATCCTTAAACAATGTATTAAAAATAAAACGGATCTGCATTAATTCCATTAAAAAAAAACCCTTCCAAAAAATACATCGTGTTTGGTCGAGATTGCGACAATCGATGACAATGATGTATCGATTAGGCGGACTTTTTTAAAATGAAACAAAACATGGAAAGAACATTAGCCGCACCTTCGTAATTGTTTGTTTATATTTCCAAGGGAGGCTTTGCACATTGGATTATTTCCATCTTACAAATTATCACCTCGCTTTATCATCTCCTCTCTCTTTAGACGCCTTCAGTATTTGCTAATGAAGCCGCCAAATGTGGGGAAATGTGTCAGGCATATTAATGATCTTCCATACCTCGGCTTACCTTCGTTCCTACCTGTCCGGGAGCCTCCGATCGGACCGAAGACCATCAGCCGAGGCTTAGCCGCGTTCGCATTAAAAGTAAATAATGCTCGCGTTTATCGGACATTTCACCCGGCGACGAGACGCTGTTGGGATAAGCAGCGAGCACGTCGCGAGAAAAGCATTACACTGCAAAAATATGTTCCTCAATTAAAAAAGAAACCATATTATTTACAATATATAATTTATATAATTGTTATCAGACAGTATTGTGAAGAAGTAATTGCTTTGGTTATAAAAAAAAACTACCCCAGTAGAAATATACCATAAATAGGCGATCTCTATAAAATACTTTTAAATTATTGAATCGAAGAAAACATTGAAATGGATCATTGTACTGTCCAAGGGCTGTGTGTCTTAAAAATAAGAAAAATGATTTTATTAAAAAACAATAACTCTAGATACATATATCCTAGATATCGATGATATTATTTAATGAATTCGTATGCAAAAGAATTTATATTTTACATGTCTAGTTTGCATTAAATTCGCTGTGTTCGCTGTACTTGCTAATTCATTCTCCAAGTGCCTTTTTTTCCTTCACATTGCCGCTTGGCTGCTCTTGACTATATAAAACTCACGCAATGGCACGTAAACACTTTCAGTTCCAGTTCAGATCGGCGGCAGGCCGGTCGTCCAGCTCGCTCCGTTCCGACACATCGCAGACATTCACTCAAAACGTAAGTTTCTCTAACGATGTAGAACTCAACAAAACAAGACAAGTCGTTCCCCCCGATCACAGTAAGCGAATTTTGAAATAACCTCTCGTTAATTGGGATCTTAATTGCGGCGTGCAATCGATTTGCTCGTTCTGATGTAATTACTTCTGAACTGTTATTGCCCTTTATTGGTGTCAATATACAACAAATTCGATTCCAGTCGTCACTATAATCCGGTGATTATCTTATCGGGATCAGGCGGTACGCGGTAAGGATCTATAGCATTTGCCCCAGTCATTCTGGTGGACACGGTCATAAATTCTACACACATTCGGTGCTTATCGGGGTTATTTACGATCTAGAGTCTATATCTACTTTCCCGGTGTATTTACTCATGCTTGCCCTGCGAGAACGACAAAGTATTTAATTAGGTTGAATATTAGTTATCGGTGTAAAAATGTTTGTTAGTTAAAAGAGACTAATTGCACAGTGTGCATAACTGGCAAGACTGTTAATAAGTGGTGGGTGGAGACCTCGTAAATTATTTACTATTCGCTTGCTAACGTTCTTTTAATGTTCAACGTTCTTCGTTGCTTGATTTCTGGTTGATTACGAAAGGCTATTGAACATGCCCTATCTTTTTGATATTTGCAAAGTGATTTCTTCGGTTGAAGTGGATTCCAGCGAATCTATAGGCACTACAAATTCACTTGAGAAGTGCTGGCTGCTACGGCAGTATGTTTCGATCTGACCCCAGAGTCACCAGAACATGAGACATTTTAATCAATTAAGGGGAGAGACTTACTCTCAGCAGAGTGAAATTAGATGTACGTCATCGAGGTGCCATAACAACGTGTCATAGAAATGGGATCGATTCTAATCTAAATTCAAAAATGCTCAATACACTTTCCAGGCGGCAAAGTTGGCGCATAAAATGAGGCTGTTTATCGTAGCACTGCTGGCTATCCTTGCGGTGAGTTCTGGAGTGCATCAAGGGCCAAGGGCACCGACTAATGGGGTCCCCTTCACTTTCAGTTGTCCAACGCTCTGGTCAAGGAGGAGATCCAGGCCAAGGAGTATCTGGAGAATCTGAATAAGGAGTTGGCGAAGCGCACCAATGTAGAGACCGAGGCGGCTTGGGCCTATGCCTCCAACATCAACGATGAAAACGAGAAGAAAAAGAACGAGATCTCCGCTGAGCTGGCCAAGTTCATGAAGGAGGTGGCCAGTGACACCCAGAAGTTCCAGTGGCGCAGCTATCAGTCGGAGGATCTCCGGCGCCAGTTCAAGCATCTCACCAAGCTGGGCTACGCCGCTCTGCCGGAGGCCGACTACGCCGAGTTCCTGGAAACCGTCTCCGCCATGGAGTCCAACTTCGCCAAGGTGAAGGTCTGCGACTACAAGGACAACACCAAGTGCGATCTGGCCCTGGATCCGGAGATCGAGGAGATCATCAGCACCAGTCGTGACCACGAGGAGCTGACGTACTACTGGCGAGAGTTCTACGACAAGGCCGGAACAGCCGTGCGGTCCCAATTCGAGCGCTACGTGGAGCTCAACACCAAGGCTGCCAAGCTGAATAGTGAGTGCATACCAATTATAGGCTTTATTCACATTTCCGATGGACTTATCTGCGAGATCGCACTTAGTTGGTTTCAAATTGCATAGCTAATAGTTCCATTGCGCCCATCTCTCATCAGATTTCACGTCCGGTGCGGAGGCTTGGTTGGATGAGTACGAGGATGACACCTTTGAGCAGCAGCTGGAGGACATCTTTGCCGAGATTCGCCCGCTCTACGAGCAAATCCACGGCTACGTGCGCTATCGCCTGCGGAAGCACTATGGTGACCAGGTGGTCTCCGAGAAGGGACCCATTCCCATGCACCTACTGGGCAACATGTGGGCGCAGCAGTGGTCCGAGATCGCAGACATTGTCTCTCCGTTTCCCGAGAAGCCCCTGGTCGATGTGAGTGCCGAGATGGAGAAGCAGGGCTTCACAGCCCTGAAGATGTTCCAGATGGGCGACGACTTCTTCACCTCCATGAACCTCACCAAGCTGCCGCAGTGAGTACAGCCAACTTAAAATTGATATCTGAGCTAATTGGTTGGTTTTTTTTAATGATGCAAAGGGACTTCTGGGACAAGTCGATCATTGAGAAGCCCACCGATGGCCGGGACCTCATTTGCCATGCCAGTGCCTGGGACTTCTACCTGAGCGACGATGTGCGCATCAAGCAGTGCACCCGCGTGACCCAGGACCAACTCTTCACCGTCCACCACGAGCTGGGACACATTCAGTATTTCCTTCAGTATCAGCATCTGCCCTTCATCTATCGCACGGGTGCCAATCCCGGCTTCCATGAGGCCGTCGGCGATGTCCTCTCCCTGTCAGTGTCCACGCCCAAGCATCTGGAGAAGATCGGTCTGCTGAAGGATTACGTCCGCGACGAGGAGGCCCGCATCAACCAGCTCTTCCTCACCGCCCTGGACAAGATCGTCTTCCTGCCCTTCGCCTTCACCATGGACAAGTACCGCTGGGCACTGTTCCGCGGCCAGGTGGATAAGAGCAATTGGAACTGTGCCTTCTGGAAGCTGAGGGATGAATACTCGGGAATCGAGCCCCCGGTGGTGCGCAGTGAGAAGGACTTTGATGCCCCGGCCAAATATCATGTATCAGCGGATGTTGAGTATCTGAGGTTGGCTTTCAAAAATAGTTCAAAGGCGGCAGGCACAGAGACTAATTTACATGACTATCTATTTTAGGTACCTGGTCTCCTTCATCATCCAGTTCCAGTTCTACAAGTCCGCCTGCATCAAGGCTGGCCAGTATGACGCCACCAATCCTGAACTGCCCCTGGACAACTGCGACATCTACGGCAGCGCAGCGGCTGGAGCGGCCTTCCAGTAAGTCCTGAAAAGATCAGTACATGTTCATACGTCTTTATTCGAATGGGTTTTTAACTCTTTAGCAACATGCTGTCCCTGGGTGCCTCGAAGCCCTGGCCCGACGCACTGGAGGCCTTTAATGGAGAGCGCGTAATGAGTGGCAAGGCCATTGCCGAGTACTTTGAGCCACTGCGCGTCTGGCTGGAGGCGGAGAACATCAAGAATAATGTCCACATCGGCTGGACCGCCTCTGATAGTAAGTACTGCAGACCCAAGGATCTCTTTTACCATGGCTAATTCCTTAATTTTCCCATTTCAGAATGTGTATCTTCATGATTGACTTGTCTTTGTTGATTTCGTACAGTTTTTGTTCAATAAAGTTTCAATTACGATCCCTTACTTGCTTTCTTTGAAAATGATTACTTAAAGTTGGAAATGCGGTGAACTGGCATAGCATTGCCTGCTTATTTTATGTTTATGTTAACCATTCTAGACATACAATTCTTTAGAAATATAGAATTTATTTCTGTAGAAATAGGCAGGAGGCTTGTGTAAACTGCTTTTTCTGATCTTGTCAGGGTCATAAATAGTACATTGTTTGCTGACCAACAGCAGAACTCAATGGGTTCCACCAGATTGCAGCTAATAGACCCCGTTTCAACCAAAATAAGTATTTCAATAACTATTTCGGTTTTGATTTACATTTTTTATTTAGGTCATGGTTACCGTTTTTGTACCGGTTAAACAAAAAACACTATTTTTGGAATAACTATTTTGGTAACGGTATCGGTTAATAAGTTCTTAATAAGTCTCTGTCAATCAGCTCAATCTATTACTAGTTACTAAAAATTGTTTAGTCATAGTTAATAATTTTTGATTATTAATGATTAGAGCGAATAAGCATTACGGCGTTCAACACTTTTCCGTTTAATCTATTTCTCAGATTGTTCATGATAAGCTGAATACTTGAAAAAATACGTTTTAAACTTGTGTATAAGGTACTGCTAAAGTTACGTTTGCCAAGTTGAGAGTGTTTGAATATTTACAAGAATATAGCTTCCACATATATATAACAGATTTTTTTTGAACGATAAGAAAAGCATTTAGTTTTATTTTTTCAAATGTATTGAGTGGTTTTCAGCTAGACCCTTAGACTGAGAGGCTTGCGTCGAGCTTATGTTATTAGATACCTCGATTTCGCTCTGTACTAACAGGATTTGAGAAAACAACTTTGTCAGAGGGTAAATACATAGTTATTTTTGCTCAGTAGTAAGATTAACATTGATCCTCGGATCTAAGAAGATTGCATTTCCTATGTCAAGTTTACAGCTCACCCAATTGCCAAAATATATAATTTTTGCAAAAGGGATGTTGCTCTTTCTACAGGCTTTAAAACTAAAACAATTTCTTTAGGCTGTTCTCACATTTTTTTTTTTTTGTAAAAATCACAATTATGTTTTGGTTAGGGTTAGGCAAAGAAAAGGTATTTCGGATTCGGTTACGGTCTTGATTTAGTTATGCCAATTTGAAATCACAGTTATGGTACCGCTTTGATACCCTGTTTAAAGCGGTTAGAAACGGCTTTGTCACATAATATATGTTTTTAATAAGAACATTGTAGGTATTTGTTTTTTAAACGGATGTGATATGAACGGGCTCGATATGAAAGAACTAAGAGGAGGAGAAACTGTGGATGAAATCTTCGAAAAACATTTTTAAAGCCTGCTTAAAAACATGATGTTGTAATCGCTGTGTCTTAATAATATTGCAAAATACAACTTTTTTAATTCAGTTTCTAAAATATCCGTTAAGATATTAGTACGTACTTGGTTACTTCGTGTTTTAAAATATATACTCTACCACGATTGCGATTTGAAGGTGCATGTTTGAGCGATTAATGGGGAGCATTATAAGTGGTTTCAAAGTGGGGCGCATTATAATTGTTAATGGCTAACTGGGCGCCTAGCCTGCCGCAAACTGGCTTCTCTGGCCATGGAGTGTCGTTGGCCCATGCCAGTTCAGTCCGAGAGCTGCGCAAGCGCAGAACGTTTCGGTGAACAGGTTAAGGAAAAGTGCCGGGAATTTCAATGAGCTGTCGAGTTGAGTTGCGAAAGTGAAGTTGGTAGAAAGTGTGGGAATATGTGGCTTTGGTTGTGGTGGCTTGTGGTGAGTTAAAGGAAAACGCCTTAGGGATACTACCATTACTCCTCCGCTCGCATTTTTAGCTCCACGTATGCCTAACTCGGGCTGATCCGCCTGATCCTGCTTTGGAAACATTTCTGAAGGATGCCAACCAGCAACTCGCTGTAATTTATGATCAGGCTGTCCTGGCTCAGTTGCTTCACGAGCTGCGTGGGCCCAATGACTTGGTGGCCCTCCTGGAGATTGAGGTCACGGACAACAAGCTTGTCAAGCATGTAAGAAACATATCGACTCGCAAGGCCAAGTTCAGGCGCCTCGGCCTGGGCGATGACCGCCAGCAAAGGCAGCTGTCAAGGCTTCCCTTGCTGGGCTATGAGGCTCTGCCCGACCGGGATTTGAGGCGGGTCTACGAACTGGCCTCCAACATGAGCGACAACTACCGCAATGTTGAGCTGTGCGCCTACAAACAGCCGGATAATTGCACTCTGCGGCTCATACCAGAGGTTCAGTCGATTGTCCAAGGAAGCCGAGATCTAGACGAGATCGAATACTACTGGTTCGAGTGGCGGCGCCGCACGGGCTTGGCTACCAGGCCCCAGTTTGTGGCCTTCATGGATCTCTACAAAAAGACCGCCAAGCTAAACGGATTTCCCCGGGCCGAGGACTACTGGTTTCGATCACTGGAGCTGGGTGCCCAAGAGGCCATGACCCTGCTGGATCAAATAATGCACGGCCTGCGCCCATTATTTCTCCAGTTTCACGCCCACGTTCGTGGCTCGCTGAGGAAGATGCATGGCGAGGGAATGGTGCCCAGGGACAGGCCCTTTCCGCAGCACCTGGCAGAGGTCTTCATTGGCAACGCCTTTCGACGTGTCCAAGCCGAATGGTATGTGGACCTGCCCGCGCCACAGCTTGGCCTCTCGAATATCACCGAGGAGCTGCATCGACGCGGATTGAGCACCACTCAAAGGGTGTTTTGGAATGTGGCAGAGTTCTTTAGGGGTGTCGGCCTTCCCCTGCTGGAGAGGTAAATTACTATTTTGAGTTTTCAACGTGTTAATTTTACTTCCCAATGCAGCTCCCTGTGGGAATATGCTCAGCCAGTGGCCACCGACGATGACGACCGCTGCTGGCACAAGGCCTGGCGGTACTATGCTCTGCCCAGAACGAATTTCACCTACTGTCCCCTCAACGATGAGGAGCGATTCTTCAACATGTTCGAGGCTCAGGCGGACTTGCACTTCTACCGCGCAGCCTCTGCCCAGCCAACGGTGTTGCGGGAGGAGCCCTTTCCCAACTTCAATGATGCCATTGGCAAGTTCTTCTCCTTGGCGGCCAGTTCGCCACGCTACCTTCATAAGGTGGGCCTGCTGAGGGATGGCCAGTGGAAGGGGTTGCCTGCTCGGCTGAACCGCTTGTACATCCAGGGCTTAAGGGCTGTCTTCCTACTGCCCGTCTTCTACGTCCTCGACCGATACCGGGTGGAAGTGCTGAGTGAACATATCAAGGCGGACGACAACGAGGCCTACTGGCGGTTTACGGAGCACTTTACGGGGTCGGCGGCTCCTTCAAGAAGGACCAACCAGCAGTTCGATGTGCCGGCCAAGCTACTAATGGAGGTGGACGACCAGTATGCTAGGTCAGGCCACATAAGAAATACATTTTCGGACAATTAACTAAGATGGTTATCCCGTTTCAGCCAGTTCTTGAGCATCGTTCTGCAGTTCCAACTATACAATCACTATTGCACAAAAACGGGGCAGTTTGAAAGGGAGAATCCCAAAAAGCCTTTGGATCTGTGCGATCTGTCCGATCAGCGTGGCATAGGGAAGGATCTCCAAGAGGCCATGGCCCTGGGATCTTCGGTACACTACAGGAAGGTCCTGCAAAAACTGGTGGGAGAGGCCGAAATCAGCGTAGATGGCCTGCTGGCCTACTTCCAACCTCTACACGATTGGCTGAAAGGGGAAAACGAAAAGAACAACCTGGATGTGGGTTGGAAATAAACAATATTTCTTTATTTTAAGATTTGCACCTGAAAACTTTGCAAATATGGGGACCCCATGGTGTATGGTTCAGTATTTATCTGAAAGCCCCTTAATGCAGGCAAATAAAACGTTTCAACTCTTTATTTATTTATCCCAAAGGTAGGCTATGCAACCTTCTATGTATTTTTAGGTAAAGTAAATGGTACTTACTCTGTAACGTAAGCAGTAAAATTGCATACTATTTTTACCGCGCCACTTCATCAAGTTTTTAATGAAGTAGTTCTGGTTTTAATTGTAAGCTTCAAGGCAACACTTGACCCGTTTGTTTTCTGTCAAAATTCCAAATTGTGCGTTGAGCCGCATCGCGTCCTCGTCGAGTGCGGGAATGCCATGTCGGCCGACGGTGTCCATTCCTGTGAGTTCGAGGTGTTTGGCAAGGTGCAGGGCGTCAACTTTCGGCCGCACGTCCTGCGGAAGGCCAAGACCCTCGGCCTGCGGGGCTGGGTCAGGAACTCGGAACAGAACACAGTGCAGGGCTACATCGAGGGCCCGGCCGCCGAGATGGACGTGATGAAGGAGTGGCTCAGGAACACGGGCAGCCCGGAGTCTAACGTCAAGATGGTGAAGTTCAGTTCGCAGCAGACGAGACAACGATATGGCTTTACCAACTTTGAGATCAGAGATGAAGGCTCTTAAGAGTTGACGAACTAAAAACCGCCTGTAGACGATCTAAGCAATATAACTTAAATGTTTTAACTAATAACATAAATACATCATTTTAAACTAAGAACTTCAACGAAGTTTCTGCCTGCCTCCGATGCATTTGTTAGTTTAAGCTCCTCTTAGTTTGTATATTTTACACAAAACTCTAATTTAAAGTATTCATTAAACTAAATGATCGAACTTGCAAGAAGCGTTTCCATCTGTTAAGTATTACCTGTCATATTTTGCAAGAACTATTAGTCTGATTTGTTCAGCCCATGTCTGCCAATTTATTTTTTTTCTGAAAAGTTATATAACAAAAATTGTTAGCTTTCTGTCCTGAAATCGGGTATATTTCTCTTTCTCATCTGTATTTCTCATTTTCCGGTAAATAAATATATATTTCTTGGTCAATATTTAATATGAGTATCTATCGATGGTACGTATCTGCCTATCGAAAAGCTGTTGATAAATTGTTTTTGGCTTATGATATGGTCACACAATTTGTGCAGCCACCACTACATTTTCATCATCTAAGATCCTATGAAAGTTTATAAACTAAAGTTTTGTAACTATTGGTTAAATCTACTAGAATATCAAAACTGAATGTGCTGTTCAACTGCAGTTTGAGCTCTAAAGTCGACAAAATAGCAAAATTAGGTTAATTTTCAGTTCTTGATTTTAAAAGATTCGACTTATTAGGACACATATCATGCTGTCACAACTAAAGATTATACAAAGGTATGGAGAGTATTGAAATGTAGTAGCCTAGGTTGACAACACTATTATATCTGATTCATATTAGAGAAATCATGTCTAAACGTTTATTTAAAATGTTCTTTATTATTAGTATTATTTATTATAATTATTTATTTATTATATTTTATTTATTTGTTTATCCTTTTTTGTTGTGTTGGTGGTTGAGCTGTCCTGGTTGAGTATCAGTTCGGATCCCGACAATGAAGACCTCACAATAAATGAGCGAAGTGGTTGTTTGTGCCCCCCTATATAATCAAGAACAGTCATTCAGAGAATCCCCTCCCCTATGATTGCAAAATCATAAACAATAAAGCGAACATTGTTTACAATTATTAAACAATTTTTTTTTTAATATCTGTTCATTTGGCGGTCTTTCTACTTCTTTAGAGATGTTTTTTGCCAGCTTAAGGTCATGGTCAATAAAGAAAAGGTCTCTATTTTCTTCGATATATTTTTTATATATATTTTTATCTTATCTAAAAAATCCCCGTGAAATAGCGTTTGAAGCTGAAAAATGCTCCGTGTTAGTAACATATGTAAAAAATATCCCCTTTTGTAGCGGAAATAGGTTTGGAGTCTCATCAGACAGAACTGGGTGGCTGAGGAAGTCACAGTTTGTTGGGTTTTCCTTCGCTCCGAATCAGTCAATGCTTTCCTAATGATGATCGCCCTGTGCACAGAGCACAGCATTGTCTGAGAAATAAATAACCGGAAGGAATTTAAAACAAATGCAAAGCATAAACGAGCTCTGTAATTAAAATGCACTTGAATGCGATGACTCCCGAGGGCTCTTCACTCATCGGCAGCCACTCATTATAGTCGGCGAATAACTATAGTTGAAAATGAATATTATCGACAGTACGTGCTTAATGTGCGTCATGCTAAGCGGCTAGCGCCTTTATGGGCGTATTGGCTTACACAAGCTACTCACTCGTGTAAATTAATTACCTACGGGCACTTGGCCATATTTTCCCACGGTTCTTGGCCGGCCAGGGCTCGTGTAAGATGTGGTTTAGAGCTTAGTGCTAATATAATCCCACATGACCTTGACAACAATTAACATTTTTGACAAAAATAAAATAATGTTTTTTGTGTAGGGATCAGTTCCAGGTACGAATGAATGCAGCCAACCACATCATAAAGCCGGCTAATATTTATGAGCTCATTTCCGAGACAGATAGACTTCGCAGATCGCAATCTAATTACAGTCTGAATCACATATCTCTCCACATATTCGAATATTTATATGCATTCTCATTTGTACGCCACTGGATTGGCAATCAAGCCATCAATCAGCATGCCAAGTCATTCCATTCATTGGGGTTCCTGCCTGCCCGCCCAGTCGTGAAACTCATTAGAGGATAGTTCTCTCCTTATATCTCATCTCGATCTGCGATCGTTGAATGAGTCACAACTTTTTCGCCTTTCGTTAGGTCAAAAGTGTAAGCAGTTTAGATTCATTCAGCAAGGGAGCTGACCTCGATACCTAGCATATTAATTATATCATTCCTTCGATATATTAAATTATTCAGATGTTCGTTGTGATTCACTGATTTACTGTGAAAATCAAGAACATGAACACTATTAATTTCTTTGTTATTAAATGATCTGAAATTAATAATTAATATAATAGGTTTATTCTTTGAATATTTTACAAAGCATAAGAATTTATTTTTTTTAGACAAAATTACTTAGAAACTTTTCAGAAGATTAGCTTTGAAGCGTTCCTACAGATTTGCTAAACATATTAGTTTAATGGGCAGTAGAACTAATAGAGACCGGCATCAGAACTCATTTGTTTCTGACTAGTAGACGCTGTTAAAAAAGTGATTTCCACTTGCCGCTAGGTCGCGTCGAGTCTCAGGTGGAACGTGTTACGTTGCATACCCCATTAACTACACCTGCCTGCCGCCAAGCAGGCATGAGTCAAGATGTTTTCCACATTTCTCTGGGTCAAGTGCGACAATAAAACTGCTTCGGATGCGGGTGCTGCTGTGGTTGTGTGGAACGCATGCGCAATAGAGACATTGAAGAGGGCGGAGCTTAATACTATAAATACTTTATACTACTATATTTTGAAGTTTTAAATTAAATGTAATTTACTTTGATTAATTCCGTTGCTGATTTCCCTTAATATAAGGTATTTCTATGCAGGAGAGAGATATTCCAGTACTATAGGGGTGACAGAAACGATCGATATATCTGTACTGTGTGGAAACTTAAAGTTAAGGCATATACCTAAATAAATTCATATATTAACGTTATATATTTACATTCTGTTTTGATGCATTAAACTGGGCCACAGAATAGTCTATGCTTAGTTTAAACTATCAGAGTTGGAAAGAAATTATTTATAACTATTTACAAATTAAATTTTTAAAACATTTTAAATATAGTCCTTAAAAAATAAAACTAATTTTAAACATATTTTTGAATACTCGTTGCGACATTTTAAATTTCGATATATTAATATCAACGATATTATCTATCTTTAAGCGATATCTTTTCGATATTTGAGCGCGATATTGTTGTCGATATGTCATATCAAACTTTTCTTCTAGATATATATTCATTCCTACTATAGCTTAGCCAACAAAATTTGTGTGTTAGTTTCTTATATAGTATTTGTTGTACAATCAGGGTTTCTTTGGAAACCGTTATCGGTTTTCCTCAGATACTACTAACAAATCTCTTTGGCTTTTAAACTATAACTGCTCGAGGACATAAAAGTGAGACTTAAGACTTCGAGTGAGTTATAACTGCGGCAGTACGGAGACTTCTGGCTCGTTTCGAGTGAGTTCCGACCTCAGGCAGCCCACTCGACTGTCGCGTACTTTCTCACAGTCACCATTATTATGCGGTCGAGCTTTTCGGCCGATAACTACACGGACGTGGGGCATGCACCTGTGTGCGGGGCACCCTTACCCTCCCTTATAATTGCCGACATGCATGCAAAAACGATTTACATAAATACGACGCACCCACACAGTCGCAGCTCCACCTCATTGTTGTTCCCAAGCTTATGGAAGATTCGATTGTTGTTGTGGTTGTTGTTGTCGTCCCAGTGCTAATTGCGATTATCTCACACGAATATACATATGTACATTTGTACATACCTGATGTATGTAGAGAGACATCAGAGACAACGGCGCCGACAGAGACGTCAACTGCAACTGCGACGCGGCTGCGTTCAAATTTGAATTCATTTTCGAGTTGAAAAAAAAAGTGGCAAGTAATCTCGCAAAATATTCTTACTGTCTAGTCAGTAGAGTTTTAGACGCGATACCGGACGCTACGTGGGCGGTACAGTAGATCAGAGAAAGCGGCAACTTCGAGTGTCAAGTGAAAGTGGAGAGCTCCAACGGGAGCGAGCTCACGGAGTGATCCAAGATAATATATAGGATATATCACGAAATATCAGCTAACTCTAGTCTGCTAATCATACTGCCAGTGGCCAGCAATTAAAGTATTTAATTGCTTGTGAAAGAGTTAATAAGTTAATAAGTGAGCTGTCAGTGGCGACCTTGGCAGTGTGGAATATAGATCTTAAGATAAAAATAATGCCCAGTGTTTCGGTTTTAACTTGGTTCTGTCTCGGTCTCGGGCTGTCCCTGAGCTGGGCCGATCCCCAGCTAAATTTGCCCACCCCACAGCCAGATATATTCTACAACGGCTACACCCCGAACGTGGCCACCACGCCCGCCCAGTTGCGGGCGGATCGGGATCGGGACCAACGCTACGGTCCTCCCTACGCCGATGCCGGGGGAGGTGGCAACACCGACGACGGCCTTGACGACTTTAGGGTAGGCTTAGCTAACTTTACAGGGACGAATAAATAAAGGAATATTTCATTAAAAAGACGGCTTATAATTAATAAAGTTTAACATAAAAAATTCAAGTTTAATTTGAAATAATTAAGTGCATTAAGATGTAGCGTTCATCAAAGATCAATAAATATTTTTGTTCCTTATTTTTAAAATAATGTTCATATATGTATACTCTCTTAAAATATGAAGTTCAGTAACATTCGCTAAAGTAAAAGTAGAAAATAACAAATTCTCAAAAGAATACAAAAAATACAAATACATTAAAAGTCCATTAAAAGAGGTTCTTACATAATTTTACACCATTATAAGTGAAGAACAATTTTTTTGGTTTGTTCTGCTAACCCTCCGAGTTTTCGCTTGCAGTACGGCCAGACTAGTGACGAACGCATGAGACTCGGCTATGCCTATCCCTCACCCCGCACGAACTTCAGTGACTCGCCCTTTAGCGAGGATCGATTTTCCAACCACAACTACGGACCCACGGTCTCCAGCTCCACCGATCGCAACTACGGCAGCGATCCCAGTGTGAACGGGCGCTACTCAGATGGTCGCTTCCCCACTCAAGGAGAGCGGAACTACAACCCCAACGATCAGTACAACTACAACAATAATCCCAATGTGGAGATTTTGGGCATCAACAACCGCAATCGCTTTGAGAATCCCTTCCTCTCGAATCAGGATCGGTTTAACCTGAACCAAGGATATCTGGAACGCCAGCGTTTCCAGCAGGACCGTCGCTACCAGCAGGAGCTTGAGAAGCTGCGCAACCTGCTCGTGGAATCCGACCAGAAGGGCTCCTTGGAGTGCACCGCCAACGTGGCTGCCCAGTGGAACTTCGAGACGAACGTCAACGATTTTACCCAAACGGAAGCGGTGAGTGAACGTGAACGGCTACGACAACCACTTGTACTCGCACTCGTACGTACATCGTGTAATTGTGGTTGAACGGCACGCGATCTTTGCGGTGGTGGTGCAGTTTTCTCATGGTAGGTTTTCTTACACACGCACATTCGGATAGGCCCAAAGAGTCGCATTCAGAAGGTCGAATGCCGTTGTCAGATTCCCAGGCATACTATACATGCCAATGTCAAAGCGCTGAAGCTTCTGAGGGTACAGATATGAGTAGAGTTCTTTTTTTTTTTTAAAGCTAAAGCAGCATACATTTTACCCAAAACTAATATGTATTTGTTCTTTATAACTTGCTTAGTTTTATTTAAAGAGGTTCGGGTTAATTTGGTTAAAATTGTGTTACTATATCAAATAAATAATTGTGAATAATTAACATATTCAGATGATATCTTCATAATGTCGGATATGTCCTTTACAATCGCTTATAACAATTTTGGGGTTTTTGTTTTTTAAATTTTTCATCGATAACTAAATATCTTGGACGTTCACTGAGTTAAATGTTTTCGGTGCTCATTTCACGTTTAAGTTTATTATAATATTAAATTTTAGTTGTCCAAGCTTAGGAATCTTTATCTTTATCCTTATCCAGTATTTTATCAAAACGCAAATTTCTTTTGTTCAATATTTTCACAATTACCATAGTTGCTAAGCTAAAAAAAACAAGTAACTTGCGAAGCGATAGTCCAAAAAAAATTGACTTAACTTAATTGAGCTTCAAAATAGAAATTGAAACTAAACTAAACTTTTGAACAATAAATATAAATGTTTTGAGGTATATAATTTTTGTTATATTTATTAATTTCCCAACTAGCTCAATGCCCAACAGCGTTATGTGGAGTTCCAGCGCATCACGGCTGAGCAATCCAAGCGGATTAACAAGGATCTAATCTTCGACCGCCGCCTTTACCGACAACTGATGCTGCAGTCCGAGGTGGGACCCAATGCCTTGCCTTTGGATGTCTTGGACAGGGTAAGGTGCTCGGTTCTTTTAAATTATTAACTGATTTAAAAACTCAATTTTACACAGTACAACCGCCTGCTGAACGAAATGCTGTTCCTGTACAACAGTGCCGGCATCTGCGCCTACCAGCAGCCCTTCCAGTGCGATCTGCACTACATACCTCAGCTGAAGGACATCATGGCCAAGAGCAGGGATTGGGATGAGTTGCAGCACACGTGGGTGGAGTACCACAGGAAGGCGGGGCGGGGCATGCGCGACAGCTACGAGCAGCTAATCGACGTCATGCAGGACGTGGCCAGTGTGAACAGTGAGCAGCCGTGTGTGTGTCTAGAGATGGGGTCGAATCTAAACAACATTCCTTTGCAGACGTCACCAATGGGGGAGAGTACTGGTACCTGGCCTATGAGTCCGGTAATTTCCGGCAGGACATGGACATCGTTTGGGAGCAGATACGGCCGCTGTACGAGTCCCTGCACTCGTATGTCCGACGCAAGTTGAGGGACTACTACGGGCCTGACCGCATCAACCGCATAGCGCCGATTCCCTCGCACATCCTGGGCAACATGTTCGGACAGTCATGGTCGAATGTCCTGGACATCCTGATACCCTACCCGGGGCGCAAGCTCATCGATGTCACTCCGCGTATGGTAGAGCAGGGATACACTCCGCTGCTAATGTTCCAGCTCGCCGAGGAGTTCTTCACCTCAATCAATATGTCCGCCGTGGGTCCAGAGTTCTATCGCAGCTCCATATTTGAGCAGCCCTTGGACAGGAGAGTCCTCTGCGAGCCCTCGGCCTGGGATTTCTGTAATCGCCACGATTTCCGGGTGAAGATCTGCGCCGACATCAATCAGCGAAGCTTGATCAGTGTGCACCACGAGATGGCCCACATACAGTACTTTTTGCAGTACCGGCACCTACCCAAGATCTTCAGAAACGGCGCCAATCCCGCCTTTCACCAGGCTGTGGGCGATGCCATTGGCCTGTCGGTGTCCACTCCCAGACACCTCCAAACCCTAGGATTACTTCAGAGGTCCCTTGAAGATTCCAGCTATGACATAAACTATCTATTCACCATGGCAATCGATAAGGTAAACAATTCACTAATAACTTACAGACTTACAAAGGGTTAGGGGCACTTACATATACATAAATGTAGTTACTAAATTGGTTTTTTACATGAAAAACATTAAGTATTAACAATTTTCATGGTGTTATAGAAATAAAATGAGTTTCCTTCCTTCCCAATCGAAATTAGTCCTGGATTAAAATAAAATAATTTCAAAGTTTTGCCAATTGGTAAACCTGTTTAGGAAACACTTTTTTATCAGGTACAAGGGTCTAATAATATAAGTGCTAACAGGCACAAAAGGCATCACTAGGCGAGTAGATTTGGACTTGCATACCTGTCCATTTGTATGAAACAACAGATCTCAGAGACTATACGAGCTTCTCTTACTAAATTTGCACACATATCAAATTTATTTTAAAGAATTGACATGCAGGCCATTCCATAGAAAAGAGAATAGAACGCAGTTTGGTTGTAATGAAAGAATTTTTAATGTACAGAGTGAAGGTTCCACACTCAGTTCAAACCCAGGACGTCAGAGGACATTGGAGATGAGTTGCTTGATCTCCACTTGGGATTGCACTCATATAATTCCTCAAGTAGCCTGGTCAAAGCCTAATTGAGTTCCAAGACTTTCAAGCTTCTCTATTAGAGAGACTGCTGACTTCCATGATCTTAGACACTATCACCAGAATGATGACGAGCGACCAAGCCGGTGGTGAGAACGAAGACAAAAAACATCTACAGTCGTCGGCACCACTAAAGAGGAAGACTTCCTGAAATGTCACCAAGAAGCTTAGGAAATGGTTAAGAGAAACCCTTAATTATTCAGATCTCGTATATTCGCAAATTTATATATATTTTTTTTTATCTGTATAGATGGTAAATAAACATTATTTTCGGTTGAAAGAAACTCTGTAAACCATTAAATCTAAAATAATATAAGATAGAAAACAGTTTTAAGTGCCTCTGTACAAACTCAAAAAATACAAAACGTTTGAAAAAATATATATATAAAGCACGTATAAAGTGTGAATCAACGTTGTAATTTTATTGATCTTTACAGGTGGCCTTTCTACCCTTTGCGCTGTCCCTGGACAATTGGCGGTATGATGTCTTTAGTGGCAACGCGAATAAGCGAACCATGAATTGCCATTACTGGAATTTGCGGTTAGTTTAAAGGGCCTAGAAGGCTAACTTATACTAATATTTCATACTAAGTGTACCACTTACAGGGAAAAATACTCGGGTATAAAGCCGCCTGTTTTACGCTCGGAAAAGGATTTCGACTTGGGGGCCAAGTACCATATACCCGCCAATATTCCCTATATCAAGTGAGTCATTGAAAAGTTCTTCATTAAGCGATTTTTATCAATTGATTATACAATTTACTGCATAACCATGGCAATTAAAACGCAAAGCTGCGGCATGTTATTAATTTTGCAATTTCTGATTACAATTTACACACGATTTCAAATATTTTTCCGTCAAATTGCCTGCGATTACGCGTCGCGATCGCGGGGATCGTCGAACCGACCATAAAGCTGGCCCACTAACATCACATAATGGCCAACACAGACACACATACCACGAGCTCTGGCTCTGTGGAAAATAAAATAAAATGAAACTGAAACTGAAAACTCACATGTCGGTAGCGTTTCCCGCATTCACTTTCCACTTGGCTGCTGCCACCGGGCAAAGCGGGTTTAGTTGGCCATCATTTGAATAAGCCCGGACGAAAAACTGTTACGAAAATCCAGACACCAACCGAATTTAACTGCACTGTCTAGACCGGCTTAATTCGAACGACTGACCCAGTAAACTATATATATTTCCAGTCTCGAGCTTCAGTTCGTCAGTTAAATATTATTATTTAATACAACCAGAGGTGTTGCATTCAAATATAAACTAAAATCTAATCAAGTTTTGCATCTTCTTCTTGGTCTTGGATTAACCCAAGCCAATGCCTGGGTTTAGGATGTTTACAATAAATTATTTGAAAGGATTTCTTTATTTGCTGGAAAATATTCATGGATTCATTTGGATTTATATTTGGAAATTGATTATAGTTTAAGTTTCTAGCATTACTTAACTTTGCTTCACTTCCATAAAAAAAATATTTTTAAAAAAGATTAATAAGTTCAGGAGAATGATAAATAATAACTATATTTGCTTACATTTCATATATTATGGCTTAACGAAAGATGTTACCAAGAATGCTCTGAAAATGTCCGAGTCTGAATTCTTTCTTACGAAAGTATATAACCGCACAAGTATATTGATGGCGGTTGCTTACTAATAATTAGGGATGTATCAACAGGAACAATTATCGACAAATATATCGTTTTCAATATCATATCGAAAATGCCGTAAATCGAAATTGAAAATATCTTAAAATATCGGATTTTTTTTTCTTTATATTTCAAACAATATTTTTTATAACCTCTTTATAAAGATTTTCAAGAATATGGTTCATCGCACATATATTGCAAAGATAAATTATCAATTTTTATATCGTCACATTTCGATACAGTTATCGATATACGGATGTTGTGGCGATTACATCCTACTGATGGGCTTTAGTGGTGGAATTAAAATCGACAACCTACTGCACCTGACTTGTGTCCTAAGTCTCGATTTTTGAGTCCGAAAAAAACGCATATAACTCTGATATATTCTATTTCGTTCTAAGTAAATATATATTTATATTTTTTTAAAAGAAGTTATGCAAGACAATGAAAATGTTTACGCCAAATGCGATTATTGGAGCCCAAGTGAGCGGTTCTCTACTTAATATTTACTTGGAAGTAGACTGTCGATGATTCAATGCTGTTGAAATAATGAAGTGTAAGCTGAGTTCTCCATTAGAGCCATTAGCCAGATTTTTATTGCAGCCATTCTTTTGGCATTAGCCACACGCTCTGCGAGGAAAATGGGGGGCGGCGAGGATGGAGGATAACAACGCCAGTTCGGGCATTGTGCTGGCTATTATTTATTGCATAATCAATAAACTGCAAACGCCACAGTTACAGTTACATAAACAAAGCTACCAGAAACAACTGGCCACCGAGAGAGTTAGCCCCAATATGGTAATAAAAGCGAGCTGGGCCTCAGTTCGCAAGTCGACGGGGCTCCGGCTCAGATATCGGTTAGCGGCACATGTCCTACAAACCGACTGAGGAAAAACGTGATAAATCCGTGGCCCACTTTGTTTAACCCAGTCTGAAATTGCAGGGGCTTCAATGGAGCCGAAAATGCAAATTGAAACCCAATCTTTGTGGTCGATGCAACAAGCAGGCAGCCGCAAAAGGAGTGCAAAAACCCAAGCCGAGGCCGAGACCAAAAAACCAGACCCCTCGCGGGTGCTAATAAAAAGCAGTGCCCACACCGCAAAATAAACGCTAGGAAGTGGCCACGAGTGCACAAAGCTGGAGCTTGGTTGGAGCTGAGTTGGAGCTCATGGGGCTCATGGAAAGCAAAGTGATGGTGTGGAAAATGTAATAAACATGTTGAACTGTCCGCGTCCCCTCTCGGCCTGTCTCTCTGTGGGCGAGACACTTTGAATATGCAATTATGAATGCAAGGCGATGTTTACCTCATTTGAAAATTAGATAAGACATTTATGGGCAATAGAGGAATGACTTGATTTGTCTCCTGACCATATTTGTTTAAGACGCGAAAGGAAAGTATATATTTATCCAATGAAAAGACTGCCAATACTGTCTAATATCATATTTACATCAGAAAACTATTCACAGATTAATGTGGAAAAGTTTGGCAATTGCAGAGATGCTTGGTACTCAAAAGTATTTCAACATTTTCAACATGTTCTTTATGTATTATTTATGTTCAACGCTGAACTTAATTTCGTCCTCTTTTACAAGAATATAACTATCACTTTTTTTAAATATGTATGTACATCGGTTAAAGTGCAATAAAATTTAAAAATCTTATATCTGAAAGTTGGACCATCACTATAAATGTGACGCTTGTTTTAATTATAGAAAATGAGATCGGCTCTACTCATCACTTATATCTAGTCTTTATTATTCGTTAAAATACTTTTATTTACAAGGGTTGTACCAGATTGCCATTTTTTTTAAAATATATTTGTGAAAATAAAAGATGCCAATAATAATAGATGATGCCATCAATAACTTTATCTATTGATTAATAAACTTTGAACGCTTGGGCTTAGGATTGTATAAGTCAAAAGATTTTAGGAAATCAATGCTTTGGATATGTAATGCAAGTGCAGTTTCTTTATTTCTCAAAAACCATTTATATGTATTCATGTATATATTACATTTTTGTTTAATATATATAGTTTTAAATATGTTGTTTCTGTTTAATTATTATTATTTTCAATAATAGGTGCTATTTAGGGTTATGGGATGGAGTAATAAAAATCGATTGAATTTTCGTTTTGATCACTTGGTTTTCATTTATTTGTTTGTGTATCATTCATCAGCTTCATTTTGTATGAGATTTTTTTTTTGTTAGGTTTTATACAGAGTCAAAAAATATTTGGTAAATTAAGTACTTTTTATAAATCCGTTTCGTTGCTTCTAAGAACAAGCAAAATTACATTGAGATATTACAAGCTAGGTAGCGGAGAACATTACAAAAACTAATACAATACGTTCGTTTACAAACTGACTTAAGTATGGGTCTCCTATCTCGAATATCGAATATCGAATATCGCACGAGCTTAAACGCTATCAGAAGTCTTATCACACGCTCACAACGCTGGGACGCTGCACACAACTGGACCGATCGATCCTTGGACCGAACGATCTCACTTGGGAACTGGACCGGGTGCACGAGTCGGGCGGACCAGAGCAGAAGAGGGAGGAGCCGCGGCTGGAGGACAAAACAGCAGCGGCAACCACGTCGATGATGCACCCAGGCGGTGTCGAATCCGTCGTCCAACAATCCACATCGTCGTCGCAGCACAACAAGCCTGGGATCCTGGGATCTTGCAACTGTGTGTGTGTCCGATCGAGTGTCTTGGAGGGGAGGGAGTGGGTTGGTGTTCATTCTAGATCTTGATCTTGTTCTAGTTACAGTTCTCGTTATCGTTCTCGTTGTGTGGCCTGTGCGGCCCAAATGTGTCGCTTTGAAGGTCTAAATCTAAAGTTCCTTTACAGTTTACTCGTTCACATTGCTCACGGGTCTTGTCAACGTTTCAGGGTTTCCTTTTGTGTGTCTTATGGCTTACGGCTAGAAGAGAGTTCGGTCTAAAAGCTAAGTTCGTCTGTTTCTCGTCTGGTTCTCTGAATCTCTGTCGTTTATCACGTTCTGCATAGCAAAGTTTTCCGGGGACGGTACGAAATGGAGTGGATGGTACATGGTCTATGGTTATGTTTGTGGTTTATGGATTATATGGTTGTGGTTGTGGTTGTGGTTATTGTTATGGTTATGATGTTTCAGTTGCTTTTTGGGAAATATAGTGGAAATGGAAGAGTTTAGCTAGCCATCCCGTTCATTCTCAATGCTGCAAAGAAAAGCGAAAGAGGCGGAAAAGAGAGAAAGAGAGTTCATTCACCAGTTTAGTAGCCGTGATATGAATGATAATCATGAGAGGCAAAATCATGCTCCACCTCGTGCTCATGCTCCACGATGGGGTGCGAGTGGTGGTGGTGGATCGGGGCGTGGTGGTGGTCCTCCTCGATGTGCTTGTGGATGAACTCCGGCTCCTTGTAGCTGATGTGCTTCTCGTGGTACTCAGGGACGTGCTTCTCGATGTGAACATGGACGGGCTTCTCCACGGGGATCTTGACCGGGTACGGAACGTGTTTCTCCACCTTCACGGGCACCTCCTTGATGACGGGATAGGGGGCGGGCACATGGACCTTGACCTCATACGGCACTGGCTTCTCGACGTGCACGGGCACGGGGCGATCATAGGGCACATGGACGGGCACCGGCACCTTCTTGATCACGGGCACGGCCACTGGCTTGTCCACGTAGTGCGGCACTGGCTTGTCGATGTAGTGGGGCACTGGCTTCTCAACGGGCACCTTGACGGGGTAGTGGACTACCTTCTCCACGGGGTAGGGCTTGTCGACATGCACGTGCTTCTCCACGTTGTAGTGGACCACCTTCTCGACGGGGTAGGGAGCGGGCACATGGACCTTTACGGGCACATGGACCTTCTTCTCAACTGGATAAGGAGCGGGCACATGGACCTGCAAAGAATAGGTTAACACGTTAGGACCCTATTCGGCTTGGTTGCTCGACTCCAAACACACCTTCACGGGCACGGGACGGTCGTAATGCACATGGACGGGGTAGTGAACCTTCTTCTCGACGGGATACGGAGCTGGCACCTCGTAGGGAACCTTCACTATCTCCTTAACCTCATAGGGTATGTGCTTGATCACCGGATAGGGCTTGGGCACTTTGACCTTAACGGGCACGTGGATGTGCTTCTCCACCGGCACGTGTACGATCTTCTCAATGGGCACGGGCACTGGCACCTTCTTGATGACGGTCAGTGTCTTCTCCTCGTGCACCGGGAAGTGGGGCACGTGGTGGTGGTGGTAGTCCTCGTAGTGGTGCAGGCCGCGCTTCGACTTGGTGGTGTCCTCACTGGCCGCAGACTCCGCGGGCTTGGCCTCGGGCTCTGCCTTCTTCTCGTCGACGGCGGCCTTCTCGGCCTCCGCCTGGACGTAGCTGCTGGCCAGGAGCACAACCAGGGCCAGCGATGTCGCTGTGCGCTGTGAATTAAGGCAGGGATAATTAGATCAGGGATTACTTTAAGAGAGAAGAGGCAAGATCCATATGAATTTCGGCAGTTGTTAATTTGAAATAGGAACCATTAGAACATATTAGATAATTTTTCAGCATATTGGAAATGATCACATTGGAATGATCTTTCTTAATCAATTAATAATTTTGATTTATTTCTGATTTTTATTTACTTCTACGACATTTTGGCTAAGGAATTTAGCTCTTCATATCACTGCTTCTAAGATCGCTTTATGTTCTATTGATCTGCCAAGTTTTAAGTCCAAAATGATCACAATTTCACCCGAATTTGGGTTCTCGTGTGCCTTCAGCCACTTGTTCACTTCACCGACTCGTACTGTCCTCGGATACGTACCATCAACTTCATGCTGCTGCGTTAATCCTTCGATGGACGGGAATGGAAATCCGTTTCCCTTGTCGTGTGGCACGCGATTCGCCCACAAGAGTCAGCTAAGTCAGAACTGATCCCGTTCGTTCGAGGGACTACTACTATTGATCACTATTCCACACGTTCCGTACACACTGGGCTGTAGACTGTTCGACGGTTAACGGTTTAATGATGCCAACTGCAGCGCCTGCGCGCACTTTTATAGTTCCCGGCCGAATGAATGGATGCACGAAGCGAATGCGCGGCCATCAAGCCAAGCCAAGCCGAAGAGCAGGTCGGATCGGATCGGATCGGATCGGCGGCGGTAATAACAATCGCAATAGCCCAAAACACACGCGGCGCAGCGAATGGTGAGCGGCCTGAGCCGCAGTGTGCTTTTCGTGTGCTTCCCGCCTGCCTTCCCCGCCTTCCCCGTCTTCGGTGGTCCACTGGCTCCGCTGGCTTTCGGAGGCGCGAAGGCGACGCAGCCAAGCGCCAAATGCAGCGCCACCATCAGCGCAGAAAATAAAACAGAAAAGCAAGAACTGTAGTCGCGGCCCAAAGGCCAATCTCTGTTTACTCTTTTATTTACGCATCTTCATTTAAATTTTAAAATGAAACTTTTTAGCTTCAATTAAATCAATTAAGCTTCAATCGAAATAATAGAGAGGAGCCTTAAAAGTCAATGCGAAATATATTAAAATGTTTATGGTGATACTGCATTAAAAACTTCATGAATTATAGTTTCCATTAGAGGCTGGACAGTATACGCATAAAATTGTATCTAAGTAAGAACAAGAGATGCTTTTAATTTCACAGTATCGATATATCGATATACAAATAATAGAACAATTATGGTTCGATAACAAAAACACTGTTCTGAGGCATTAAATTGTATCTAAAAAGGTACTAATCTGTCATAAGGTGCCGCATATTTCTAACTGCTTACATAATTACACTATTATTCAAGAAATAGGAAAACACATTCGATTTTAAGACATCATTCAAACATACATATAAGCGAAGTCATACCTCGACCGTCCCCTGAGAACAACTTTTTAATATGTTAAACATTAAATTTGGAAGCTTAACAAAAAGATTGTGTAACTCAACAATTGCCTATATAAAATGTGAATGTAAAAAATCTGTAATTAACATTTGAAACTCTACCGCAAAACGATTCACATTTTAATTTCAATGAAATTGTTTTATTATACAATTCATTTAGTTCAATTCAGGTTCAATTTATAGTAACACATTTATTGAATCGTAACAACTAAATACATATTTAGGTGAGCGCTGCAAACGACTCCTAAAAGTCGTAAAACTCTCCTTGGACGGGTATGAAAGCAGAAATAAGATTGCAATATCAAGAGGAGACTCCACAAATGGTCGGGTGTCGGTGTGGCACAGCAGACGAGGGTCTATGGATGCGTGCCATTTTGCTGTTTAATTCGACTACCGTCAGCTGCCGCCTTTTCGCTTCTCGTTGCCGCTGCAAGTCAGTGCACGTAAAAGGCTTGAGAAACCACAACGGCAACATCAGCAGCAGGCACCACAATTTCGGGCTGGTAATTGAATAATACCCAAATGGATGAGCTGCCTTCGGGCCACTTCAAGTGATGAGCTGTTCGCTTTGTTGCCAGTCTTCATTTCAATGTGATTTTTATGGTAATCACAGGTGATTATGTACTTTAGTCTAGGCAGCCTTTATTGTTTATCTTTCGGGAGTCGGGAGATTGTCCTCCATTGTATATCTTTTGATTGATTGATTAACACTAGGCTCCAGAGGGGGGAGGTGCTTTTAATCAACGATCAAAGAAAATAAAAGGATATCTATATCTTTTACACATCAAGAATTTATTAGTTTGTTTAATGCTACAATTTTCTATAATAAGTATTAGCTTCGCAACATAAGCCTAATATTGTAAAGAATAGATAATTGATCTTATAGTCCTTATTCAGATTTTAAATACTTAATGTTACTTCCCATAAATTTTACATTTTTCCAATACAGCACTCCTCTAATTTTGTATACCTAATCTTCTGTTAAACCCCTTTTGAGTAGCATTATCTCTTGCTCAACAGACAAGTGAATGGTGCCTGCATCCTTTTGCATTCGCCTTCGCATCATGCCAATTATGTCACTCATCCGATCCCAGACAGGTCCGACTGCGCCAGGAGAGTGTGTCAGTCGGTCACTCGGGTTTCGGGTTGTGTCACTGCTCCACATACGCAGTGGTCGGTCACCAACCATAACCTAAGACAAAGGCAATTACAGTTGGGCCACTCTACAACTCCACTCGCTCAATTCCATTCCGATGGCTGGGTAATTAATACCGCCAGTAGCACCACCGGTCCAAGTGGTATCAGGCCGAGGCGGGGTCTGGTCTTAGTCCGATTACCTTCCTCGTTATTATGTCAATGGGTCTTCAGTCAGCTGTGGCTTGGCACACATATCGAATATACTATACCTGTACGTATATATATAGCTAAATAAATCGCACTTGTACTCTGAATACAAGTTTAAGGTGCTTGCCATATTGGTAGGATATTTTCTAATTCATATTCAAATAAAGTCAGCAAAAAAATATATACAATGGGTATATAACGGAAGAGTACTTTAGGGAAACATGTACTTATTATAAATATTTAATTATTTACAATGAAATTATATTTCATGAATCTGTAAACTAAATTTAAAGCTACATTTTAATAAGAACTTGTAATAAAGGTTGTTGTGAACAACTCAATATTTCAGAGTGTCAAATAAACATAAATATAAAATATGTAATGTTGGCCATGGGATAAATTGCAGGATATTTACAAGCATGTTCGGCACCTTACAATCCGAGACTCGTTACGATAGCAAATATTTTCTCGCTTTCGTTGCATGCATGCAACTTTCGATTTCGTTTCGATTCGCGTTTGTTGCATGTCTTGACCACATTGTTCGATTCACATTTCCACAAACGACGGAAAGCGGGGCCTTCTGGCCTTCTGCAGAAGAAAGAGGGGGCGCCAGTGCGGAGGCTGCCGTTAGACGCTCCCGCTCCAGCTCCAGCTCAACTCCAGCTCCAGCTCCAGCTGACGGGGATTATGTCATATGTTGGCTTGCTGCTGCAGAGCACGCCTACCGCCAGAGAGATGGTTTCGGGTACATTGTCTTTGCCCCATCATAATCATGAGCTGAAGTGCAATTTACTTCCTCGACTTAATTACCATATGCGCCATATACTCGTATGCATGTCTGTGGCTGGCTCCCCCATCGGCCATTGTGGCCCGACGCCTTTGAAAATCATCTTTCGATTGAGGCTTAGCCCCTCTGTGGCGATATTCAGGCTGCAGCTCGTTTGTGCGCATTGTCTGCGCCCTGACCTTGCCGCATTTGGCGATAAACTAAGCTTTACATAAATCCATTCATCTTTCGGGGCTGCGGGGCGGCTTTATTTGTCAACAAAAGTGTCAAAGTTGAACCAGCGAACCACCGATTGATCATCCATAGAAGCCACTGACTTCGATTTCCATTCGCTGCCTGATTTGTTTAACAATTAATTGTATTTCTGGCTCGGCCATTCCACTTCCATCCATTCCGCTCCGTTCCCATTTGCCGACGCTGTGCGCCAATTGTGATGTCTTAAATCTTGGACGACTTCCAACAATATATAGAGCTGTTAGCCATGTAGGCGAACCCGACAGTTATGACACTTTATGCGCCGCTTACAAAAGTCCCATTCAGCCCCTTGTCACCCGTTGTTGGTGGCTACTTGCTGGTGGCTGCTTGCTGTTGTCTCCGGTTGTGGTCGCCACCTGCCAAGGCGTATAACTGTTTTGGGGCTTCGAGTCGTTCACCGTTTCGCGTCTTGTTTACCGCCAATTCGGATGGGGCAAAGCACATCCAACCGCAGGGTTCATTGCATTGCTGGTCAAGGTCGTTGATTGGGCTTGTTACCCACTGACTGAAAAGTTGGCTCGATTGCGGCCGTAATTTGCTTGTGACAAAATCGGATAGAAATCATGGGTTTGTTGCAGTCAGTTAGGTTTGTTTTAGTTTAAAAAAAAGAACAGGATCTCTTCTTATTCGGTTAGAATTACTTCAGCATCTTACAATCTATTGACCGAATAAATAATAAACTTATCCCCTAAGAGGTTAATCAAAAATGTATGTTTTGTATCAATAACTATTTCAGTTGTGTTTAGACAACCAATTTTATTGAAAATAGTTACATCGGAAAGCAAATCTCCTTGATCTTCAGTTCGATTAGCAGGGGAAGCCCCAAAAGTCAATGCCAAAACACAGCTTCGCCGCCCAAAATGTTAATCAGACAAGCACTGCCTTCAATATCGGCATGATCTGTTATTTATTTGGGCCAAAGCCCATTCCGATGAACTTGCCATACTGCAATCACTTCCCTCCCAATCAGTTGGTGGCGATCAGCTCTCTATTTCCACACAATGATCACTGCAATTAGAGCTCAATCAGGGTTTACAATCTCAGCTCAACGCATCTCCTCCGATCGGCCAAATAATACTCAGAAACAACCAGCACGGAAATGGGGTCAATGGCAAAAGCATTTGAACTCTTGCTTGGCTCTTGTTTGCGTCTTCTTTTATTTCGGAGGGGAAGTCGGTTGGGCCTTTATTGCCCGAGAAGCCAACCCGCGATTCGGTCACATTGTCACGCGCCGTCGAACGCCGCTTGGCTGCGCTCAATTAAGGCTAAGAAAAACACAAATATCCACAAATCTCTTACTCATGTACAGTTAACCATGACGTTCACTTAATCAGGTTTGTGGCCGGAGTCCCCTTAGTGGCAGTGGATAGTGGCAGCCTAAAGCTAAACTGATTAATAAGGAAGTGGAGGCGACGGCAAGCCTGCGACCCACCTGCGAATTTATGCACATTTACCGGCCGAGAAAGCCCGAAAGACCAGTCAGTCGAAGAAAAACCATTTATTAGCATAATAATTCCGCCTTGGGCCAGCCGGCTTTTGTGGCGGACAGCTGTTGGTTGACCCATTGACTTAGTCAACAAATTTCGCATTGCCTGCGAACCTATTGCGAAACTCTGTGAGGAAAATCCGCCGGCTGTCGTCACTTCTTCAGCAGAAAATATTTTAAATATAGACTTCAATTATATTTCGGTCTCAGCAACAATTCCCCTCTGTTTTTGCGGCCATAATTACAACAACACCCAAAGTCCAAAGCGAAGTTGGCAATCAAATCCCAGCTCTTGTTTTTGGTGTAAATTGCGTAAATTGAATAAACATTATGCTATAGCGCAGCCCAGGCTAGTATGTAGGTAGGGTAGACGTTCGAGCTGGCTCGTTTCTTGTCGGCGTTTTCGTTTTACATTTTTACATTTGGTAAATCTGTTTTTGGCAGCTCTTTGCTTTCCTGCCTTCTGATCCGCACTGAGGCAAAGCCGCCGTTAGTTACTGCGAGTATACATTCGAGTTCGAGAGGCGCTCAAGAAGTTCGAGTGAGCCTACTATGGCGGCAAACATAACAATAGATAGTACAAATTAATAAGGCAAACTAAGAAAAACAAAGAAGGGGCAAGAATAAAGTACACTTAGTAATAAATTTACTTAAAGGATATTTAGATTAGGTTAAAGAGCCGGAGATTACAGTCAGAGTCATTCACCAGAGTAGTCTGTAACAAAAAAGGGGATTTATCTTGAATTAGTAATTAATTGGGCTTTGACGCCGTTTTTTTCATCATAACTCTATGTCTCATCAGCTTAATTTAATCTATAATATGTACCTAAATTAAAACTCCACTAAATGCCAGTTTCGATCGATAACCACTCGTTATGCCTATTTAAACGAGAGTTCCACAGAATTCCGACTTGGGAATTTCGTGTGCTCTTTTCGAATCAATATGTGGCTATGCTATTGCTGGAAGGCCAGCGTTTTTTTAATTTAAATTACATGAAATCACAGTTTTTTTCTTTGAAATCAAAACTAGTTTTATACAACTTTTGTTCATAAAGTTTTTATATGGAAACCTATTTGTTAAACTATTTCGTAATATTAATATTATGAAATTTGTAATTCATACTTCCTACTGTAACTTCTTCTGCGCACCTCGGCAAGTCTAAAAATATAGAGCGAAGCGTAATTAGGCAGCACTTAAATGACTGTAAATTAACAAAAATACAGCAATAAAAGAAAAATATCAGTCTTGAGCAATGGGCTGTAGCACATAAAGCACTTTACAGAAGAAGCTTTCAGATATATACAATATTTTGCAAATTATGAAAAAAAAAAACATTTGAACATAGTTACCGACGATAATTACCGCATCAATCAAGATGTATTTAAGGCTTTCCTATATTTTTCCAAAGCATGCAAAGGCACATTTAAACTCCACTGAGAAACCCACTTCCGAACAAGAAAATTAATGCACAACGAAAATGCAAGCTAAATGCTTTAAAAATAAATAATAAAATGTGAGGCGAGGTTTAGTCTGATTTAATATTATATAGTCAGCTGGTGCAAACAAATTTCTTTGTTATAATATCTCGATATACGAGTATGAGGATTAAATAGGTCGCAAGAATCTGCCCATCAAATATTAAATATTTTAAGAAATACTACCGAGTATCTCTAATTTAAATCAGTGATTATTTAATGGTAGTCACTACTCAAACATAATCTTACAGTTCTAATTTTGAACCTTCATTTTGAGTGCATAAAAAACATATAAAACTAATAAATGTAGCTTTTGTTTTGGTGTTTCTACTTCGATTTGGGGAGTTTCATTGCTGTTAACTCATTTGCAAATTGCTATAGATCAAACATCAGCTCCACGATAAATGTCAAAAAATTACCCAGACAGGTTTGCATCTACTTTTTGGCTCTCCATTTTTCTGGCTGCTGCTCATTTGGCTTTGTTGGATTGTCGAAATGTTGCAACACATTCGAGTTTGGAAAATTTCTTTGCAACCGAAAAGTTGCGCGCAAAAGAAATTGCAAGTCAATTACCGTTAGGCGGTTTGCATGGCGCCATGATGCAATCGCGCCACATGTGCTTGCCGCACACAAAGCCGCTGCGACAGCAACAGCAGCAGCAACAATATCAGGCGGGTCGACGTCATCAGCATATCGCTAATTGATTGCGTCTGAATTGGTTGTGTCTGCATTAGTTGCTGGTGTTGCATTCACTTTGCCGCTTTTTGGGTCGCGCCATTCTCCATTGGCACACACTCGCAACCGGGGCGAGCGCACACGAGCCTCTGCGCCGTTTCTCGGGTTAGGACAAGATCAATGTTGCTGCTGTTGGTCAATCCAGGCAACAGGTTCTCCCAAATCGAAAGACATAAGCAGCGAACTTGAAATACGTATCAGCTCTTTCTGGACTGCCTGTCATTGGGGTTGATTGCCCCGATAAATGCTGCCTCTCTCGAGCAGCGTAATAAGTATAATAATTGTTGCATCATTTTTTACCGACTCACTTTTCATTTCGCTTTTTGCAAATTACCTACTTTTTTCTTAAGTGCCTCAAAGATTATGTGAGAGTACAGTGGGAGTAAAGTGGCTCCATGGATTTCATTTTCTCCGTACTTACACCCAAGATATGCCTAAATAATATGCACGAACATTAAGCTATCTAAAGTAGAATTCTTACCAAAAATAATATACACCAAATTGTGTAATAACTCCAGGGACAAATCTACTTTGATTAGCTTCCGTTCCAAAAGTAATTCTTTCCGTTGAAATTAGAAATATAATATTATTATATTAGGCATAGATATATGACATTAATATGCATTTCTTACGGTTTTAGCTGTGCAAATCAAGCTTATCAAAGAGGGCGTCTATACCCTACAGAAAGTGTACGAACGTTACAAACGAATAAATATATTACATTTTTAGTCATTATAAATGTATTGTATACAAGGATTATATGGCTTGCCGAAGTAAAAAGTATTTCTAGTCATCTTTCAATTGAGCTTGCACTGACCATTCGGTATATTTTAAAGGTAAGATCTTAGGTATAGGTCAGGTCAGACGTTTAATTTGACAAATTTGTTGTTCGACATTCTCTATTTTCTCCAAGCACAAATACAATAAAAAAGTTCGATTTTTCACGGAATTCTCCGAGTTATTGTCATGGTCACAATGGATCACAATGATGCAATTAACTTTAACTTAATTAAAAGGAGGAGACCTTTTAAAATAAAAAACATCAGGCTTTGTTCTTTATCTGCCCAACTGCGTTCAGTTCCGCATATATTTATCATCGGAAAAACATGAACTGATTTTATTGTTTTTAAACATGTCGCACAATTGTGAAATTAATAAACTGTAGCTTTTGAAC